>JAMYXO010002866.1:0-22139 GCA_033310375.1 Conus canariensis | reverse complement strand
ACAGAACACAAGCATACACCAAAGAGAAAGAGAATCGTTTGGGCAAAAAAATTTTTGTCGTTGAAAATTTTTTTCAATGCGATTTTTAGTGCTTTTTAAAAACCCCCCGGGGGGAGATGGTTTCATGACAATCTCATAGGGAAACCCAAAAACAAAAAACCTGTGGGTGTGCAAAATAAAAAGGGAACATGTTTACCTGACACCTTATTTTTTACTCCATAAAATCTGAAGAATACTTTTTTGGGGGAAAAACAAACAAAAAAAACAAACAAAAAGGGAAAAAAAAAAAAAGAAAAAGTAAAAAAAAAGAAAAAATTTTTTCCCCCAGAAGGGACACAGCAAAACAAGATATCAGCAAAATTGACCAAAAAAGACCCCGGGAAAGGGAAATATAACGCAAATATGTTCCATTTTTTTTTTAAATCAAATTTTTAGCAAAGAATGGGAAGCCAGTGGAGTTTTTTGAAAAAAGGGGTATAGTAGTGATCAAACCTGTTGCCCCCAAGCACCAGTCTAAGAAAAAAAAGGGTTTATCAAAATTTTTAAAATTGCTTATGCACAGCGATAGCAAGGGAGGAACTGATACTATAATTTCAGGGATAAAAGGGAGCGACTTGTGGAACTGTAGTTTTAAATTTTCATGAATGCTGACAGTTTTTTTTTAAAAAAACTGTAATATGTTTGGTCAAGGACATGATCAGATACTGGGAATCAAAAAAGCCTGGTAGAATGAGAATTTGGGATGCGAAAAATATTTTTCGAAACAGAAATAAGTTTGGGTCAAAAGGGAAAATGGGGGCTTTTTTTTTTCATCAATTTGTCCCAAAACCGCAAACGTGTCGTTGCAAAAATTTTTCATCACTAAGACAGTTGGGAAAGTTTTTTAAAGGGGATGTAATCCCTGCAAACGTGTTTGTAGCAGCTTTTACATCACTTTAAAACGTTTTTGGGGGGTGGTTTTAAAGGGGAGTTAATCCTGCATCGTGTTCTAGCAGCTTTTACATCACTAAAACAGTTGGGAAAGGTTTTTAAAAGGGGGGGGTAATCCTGCATCGTTTTGTAGAGCTTATACCCCATTACGACAGTTGGGATGGTTTTTTAAAGGGGTGTGGGACCAGATCCCGGGGGACACCAGATACACTTAAAGACGCGTGATCGACAGAAGACGGCTAGAGACAGAGAAAAGAGGATGGGGGGAAAAAAAAAAAAAAAAAAAAAAAATTCCACTGTACGTTTTAAAGAAAAAAGCGGGCATAAGAACTCAAGACTCGTGCGCGGCCAAACTCGGAAAAAATCACGCGCGCACGCGCGAACACCCACACACCCCCCACACACACACACACACACACACACACACAGAGGAGAGAGAGGGGGAGAGACTCACACACACCCCACACCACACACAACACACACACACACACACACCCAAAAAAAAATACGATACCAAAACAACGGAAAAAGAAAAACCCTCCCCGATAATTGCGTCCTCATATTCTCTTTCCCCCAGCAAAACATTTTTGGGAATGCACAAACGTGGGATGATAGGTCGGGCATGGGCCTAAAGCAATTGTGATAAGCGGTTTTTTCCATGTGCATTACAGTAATCAAAGGGGTCGTGGGGGTCATCGTTTTTAACCCCCCCGTCGAAAGAAGATTTTAGCGTATCTGACTACTTACATACACAAAAAAAGCCCGCATCATCAGCTTTGCTATCTTCCCCGTTCTTTTTCCCGGGCAGACAATTTAAAAGTACCTTTCAAAAGCAAGGATTAAAAAAAAAAGGAAAAAAAAAAGGAAAGAATGGAAATTTCAAAGACGGGGGGAAAAAAAAGAGAGAGAGAGAGAGAGAGAGGAAAAAGAGAGAGAGAGAGAAGAGGAGAACCCGAAACAAATACGTAAAGCGGGGAAAAAAAATCACCGTCTGAACGCGTTTAATCATTAACCCCCACGTTGAAAAATTTTTTTTGTTGGGCCCCCACAAAACTTTTGGGGGATACCCGGGTTTTTTGGTTTTTTCGAAAACGTCGCCCAACGTTCGCAGAAAACAAACCTGCTTATAGACCGTTTTCATTTGATTGGGCTGCGCCCCCCCTTTTGGGGATCGAATCAGCACGCTGTCACTCTGGGGTTTTTGGGGAAAAATTTCGTAAAAGGGGGAAATCGACACCGGGTTGACATGAGCCACTTTATATTGAAAAAAAAAGGGGCGCATCGTGAAGCTCACGAGCTTGCGCTTGCGTACTTTTTCTGGAGATTTTTCTGGATTTAAATTTTCTTGTTAGCTCTGGCTATTTAAAAACCGCTTTGGGCGCCCTGCGCGTTTTTTTAAAAGATAAAAAAAAAACCCTTATAAAAATTTTGTTTACATTTTTTTTAAAAAAAATGTTTTTTTTTTTAACACCCGTTTCGACCCCGAATACTTTAACTTCGCGCGGCGCGCCCCCCGCACCCCCACACACCCACACACACACCACACCCCCCAACACCCCACACCCAAAAAACACGCAGCACACACACCCCCCAAAAAACACACATTGAAAAAACACGGGCCCCTTTTTAAAAATCCCCCGGGGTACACCCCCCAAAACCCACACCCCCACACACAAACACCCCCACACACACACACACACACACATTGACACTCCCCAAGCACGCATCACATATGAGAACCTGCACAAAAAAAATTTTACACAAACCCAAACCCTAAAAACATAAAACACACACAAAACGTAAAAACCAACACAACACACAACACCACACACACACACAACCACACCACGCACGCACGCACCACACCCCCCACGTAACAAAAACAAACAAAAACACCCCAAACAACACACCACACCACACACACACACACAAAAAGCCAAAACGGGTATGTTTTTTTTAAAAAAGGGAGAGAGAGAGAGAGAGAGAGAGAGAAAATTTGTCATTTTACCCCTTAATTTGGGGGTGAAAAAAGAAAATTTCAAGAAGAAAAAAGGGTTTTTGTTGGGGGGGGGGGGGGGGGGGGGTTTTGGTTAATAATTTTGGTTTTGGGGTTTTAAAAAATTTTTTTTTTAATCTTTTTTTTTGGGCACGAAGGGGGGGCAGAAGCGGGGGAAACCCTTTCAAAGTTTGGAAAAGGGGAAAAACTATAAAATGGGTTTTTTGGGGCTCACCCACCCCGCCGCCCCCCACGGCTGAAGCCGGTTTCGCTGTTTTCTCCGCCGGCTTCCCAGAATGCCATTTTATGGGTTTTCTAATAGTTTAAAAATTTTTCAAACATAATAAGTGAAAGGGATCGTTTTTAACATAATTTTGAAAACTTTGAGATTTTAAATTTTTGTTAACCCCTTTGTTTTTCTTGTCGTTTTAAAAAACATCATTTCACGCATACATTCATCAAATGCGCCCCCTGCCCCTTTTAATGAAATAAAATACAAATCTTTAACTGTTCTCAAATCTTTAAAAAATGAGTTATTTTTTGACAAAAATCCACCATTTTCCCCCGCATGTCTTCCACTGAAAGCCAGTTTTTTATAAAGTATTTTTTTCTAAAAAAAATTTTCTTTTTGCCGGGGAAAAGTCATCTATAATAAATAGTTCGGGGTTCCTCAAACGTCTATAAAAGGGGGTTTTTAAGCACTCGCAAAATTATTGTAGGATTTAACTAAATAGAAATTTATCATCCTCCATATAAACCTTTTTGTGTATATCTTTTTTCCATTTGAGTTTGAAGAAAATAAAAATATATCAAAATTTAACGAAAACTTTTGAATAGGTTAGGACAAATAAAATTTTTTTTTCCCCAACCCTCCCGCCACAAATAAAAAAACAATGAGGGGTTTTTTTTATAAAATTTTAAAATCGCCCTTTACACCAAGTCGTCTGCTCCCTAGTTTTAAAAAAGAATTTTTTAAATTTCCCCCAGTTAGTGTTTTTATCCAAAACCTTTAAAATTTGATCATTACAATAAAATCTTATAAGGTCTAAATGGTAGATTAAACCCCAATCTTTTTTTGATTGTTTCTATTAAGACTAAAAATTTTTTTTTGTTGCTTTTTTTTACGTTTTTAAAATTTTTTTTACCATCGTGAGACCACAACAGTAAAATTTAAATTGTCAACGTCAAAATTTTGCCAAAAAATAAGAATTCCTTTTCCCTAAGGTTTCACTGACACCCCAGCCCCCTTCCCCCACATCTTTTAAGAAAAAAATTTCAAGTATTTTTTTTTAACGTTCCCCCCCTATTTAAAGTGGGGGAAAAAAAAAACTTTTTTAGTCTTCCTTCCCCAAAAATTTTCTTCTGTGGGGGGTTTTCTGTTTGCTCCCAAATTCTTTTTTTCGATCTTTTTTCCCACTAATTTCTCTGGCAAAAAAAATTACAGAAAAGGGGGCCCGAGTTCAATGCTTTTTAAAAAATTTTTTTTTCGGTCGAAAAAGTTAAAGGTTTTTCGAATTCAAAAATTTTAAAATTTCCCCTTCAAAAAAATGGTTCAAAAGGGGCCCTTTGCTGTCATTTTTCAAAATTTTTTATTTTTCCCTATGACCCGATTATTTGCTTCTAAAAATTTCGTAGTTTTTTAGTTTAGAAACCCCCTTTTTCTGTCGCAAAACCCCTTTGCGTTTTTTAAAAACCCCTTTTTGTCTCAAAAACCATACAAAAAAAGGGGCCCCCCTCACCGTTCGGTTTTTAAATCCTCACGTCTGCAAAAGGGCCCTTTTTAAATTCTAAAGTTACAAACCTCCGGGCGCAAAAGTAACTCCTGATTCTTTCGGGGCCCCGTAAATTTTTTTAAAAAAAAAAGTATTATTTATTTCTAAAAAAAATTTTCGGGTTTATCACATTTCACGATTTTCCCCTTTTTTAAACTGTGATCTTTAAATTTAAAAAGATCTACCCTCCCACAAGCAAAATTTTTTAAAAAATGTAAATTGGGGAAATTTGGGGTATAATTTCATAATCGCAATTGCAGCTTTCCCTGAGGAAAAACTCAAAAAAATTTTTAGGGTTTTTCCCATCATATAAGTTTTCATCAGGCTCACCCGCCCCAAATTGAACAATAAGTAATGAATGAAATGAAAGTCGAGCGGATATTCCCCCCAAAAGTAGTTTTGCCCGGGGTAAAACTCTAAAACCATGATTGCATTTGCAAACCCCAAAATTTTTAGCTAGTCAAAAAAAAAAGGGGTAATGGAAACTTCTTCTTCAGGTTTAAATGCAACATTTTTTTCCCAAATTTGATGTTAAGTTTGAGAGTAATGTCGAATTTACTAAAGCTTCTTTTAGCGAGCAAAACCCGAATAACCATCAGGTATGGTTAACTGGCTAACTAAGTTTTCCTTTTTATCAATTTTTTTAATCTTATTATCTCCTTGGATTTTAAAAAACCAAAAGACTTTGTAAAAAATTTGGGGGAGAAAAACCCTTTGGGTTTTTCCGCATTCATTACCCAATAGCATACTCTAAAAACAAAGGACTGTCTTGAGTTGTTTTTGTTAAAAAATTTTTTTAAAAAAATTTTTTAAAAAAGAGTCTTCAAAAAACTAATGCAAAATATTCTTTTTGGGGGCCGCACTACAATTTTAAAAAAAATAAAAACGACACCCTTGACTTTTTCTGTGACTCATCTGACTTTTTTAAGTAAAGGTTGTACCCTTTTTTTAAAAAGTTTCTTTAAAAACCCCCCCAATAAAAAAGACTACATCCCAAAGTGGGGGTTCACCCACCCCTGCAGTTTTTGGGAACCATTTTAAAATTTTTCTTTTGTTTTTCGCATCAACTGGGTGGGGGATTTGTCGTATTGATCTTTTTAAATCACCCCGTTTCCCCTTTGGGGGGGTTTGGGGGATAAAATTTTCATTTTTATTAACCTTCAGAATTTTTTATCTAAAATTGCAACACCATTACCAAATGAAAAAAAAAAATTTAATCCTTCAGCAACAGAATTTTTTTAAAGGGTTTTTTAAAGGGGTCTGTAACAAAATTTTTATTTTAAAACCCAAAGACAGATTTTGGGACAAAAGTTGGTCCAATCTGGGGTTTTGGCCCCTTTTTTTTTGGGGCGTGCACAGAAAGTATAACTATATTGGAATCCTCCCCTTAAAAAATCTTTCTTTTTTAGGCCAAAAATGTTCACCCCCCGGGGGGATGGGGGGAAAACATAAAACACAGGGCCCAACCCTTTATTTTGGATTTTTTTTTTAAAGGGGTTAAAAAGAGCGGGGGAAAAAACAATAAAACGACTCCCTTTGTACCCTTTTTGTTTTTGGGGTTTGCTAGGGCACAAGCACAAGCAAAACGAACAAAAACTGCCTTTTACGGCTTTGATGCCCAAAAAAAGTATTTAGCAAATTTAGAGGACGCCATAATTCTGCAAAAGATTTCCTTCAAGTATTAAAAGGGACCAAAAAGTTTTACAATTTTCAAGAATCGGGAAAGGAAAAAATTTTGGGCGGGATTGGTTTATACTGCTACCTTTTGACCTAGGGGGCCCGGTAGGGGAAAAAAAATAAACTACAAAAAAAAACCCCGTTGCGGAAAAAAACAGAAGGTTTTGGACAAAAAAACATAAATTCGGGGGATAATTTTTACAAACAAAAAAAAAAAACACCCCCCCCAAAATTTTGTCAAACCAACCCCCCAAAAGGGCCCCCCGCCCCCAAAAGGGCCCCCGGGAAACCGGGGCTTTTTTCTAAAGACCAAAAAAATTTAAAAGACGGCACTGTTTTTGGTTAACGCCCTAGGATTTCCTTTTGGTTTTTTATCTTTTTTTAAAAATAACCCAACTATTAAACAACTAAAGCCCCCTAAGTGCTCACCCCCAAAACCCCAAAAAAATTTATTTTCGGCGACAAAAGCCCCCTAACGATCCCCCCTATTATACCAGGCAAAGAATCTTTTTGCCTTACTTTGGCCCAATTTTTTTTTAAAAACTTGCAAGATGATCAAGTTGTTTTTTTACCCATGATTTTTTAGGTGAGGGGAATGGTGGCGGAGGGGACAAAACCCTTTCCCACCGCCGCCTGTAATACCAAACCAAATGGGACTTATTGCAAATCCCCAAGGTGTTTTTAAAAAACCCCTAATGGGACACCCCCCTTTTTTTTCTAAAAAAGTGTTCTTTTTTGTTCTGCTAACGTTTGTCTTCATATAAAATTCTTTGGGTAGTTTCTCTTTTTTTGCTCACTGAGTTCGGGAATTGTTCTCGGTTATTAGACAACAAATTCTAGTCTTGCTGATCTCTCTTGTTCAAGTCTTTTAGTCTTTGTGTTTTCTTTCTTTTTAAAAACATGGGGCCCCCGTTTTGGGGCATCACCCAACTATTTTTTTTTTTTTTTTTTTAATTTTTTTCTATCTATTCACCCATTTTGGGTAAAAAAGTTTTTAATTTTTCCTCTTTTGCTTTTCAAACAGGACAAGGGCCGTTATTTTCTCATGGGGAGCGGCGGATCGTGTAGTTTTTTTAATACTGTTTCTTCAAAAAAACTGGTTTCTGCTTGTTTTATTTCTTTTTCTGTTGGTTTAAAAACCTTAAAAGGGTTTTTTTAAAAATTTTTTTTTTTCTGTTTGGGTTTTTGTATGGTTTTAATTTAGCAACCTTCCCTATTAATTTTGGTTTAGAATCCCGGCGATTTTGATGCGCACCGAGTCTTTGTCAAATTTTTACTCTTACAAAAAAAATTTAAGGGTCGGGGTTTAGTTAAAACTAAAAAAATTTCCCCTTTTGGCGTTTCTCACAGACAAATGGCCTTTCTTTAAAATTAAAAAATCGGGGCCCTATAAATTCGGGGGTTTTGGGGGCCCCAAAACTTTTGTAAAATGCTTCAGCCCTTTCTTCGGGGTTAATTCACGCTGCACTGGGGCGGGGTTGTGTCAAAGATTTTTTTCCCCTCATGCGCCTCCGGTAAAAAAACATCAAACCCTTCTCACCTAAATTTGCCTGCCATGTTTTTAAAAAATTAATTTTTTTTTTTGGGTTTTAAAAAAAAAGGGACAAAGCTAGGGCCCCCAATCTTAAACCGCTAGAAGACTGAAAGCCCCTTTTTGGGTAAAGGGGGAAATAACAAAAATTTTTATTTTTCCAAATAATCCATTTTATATTGATTAGAAAAATTTCTTACTGAAATTTCCAGTTTGGGAGAATGAAGGTTTGTCCGGGCCCTGCAGGCTTACTTTTCAAATAGAACTCAAAACACAAACAGACGAAAACAGGAAGTAGTCCAGAAACGGGGAAAAGGGAAACTTTTAAAAAAATTTCTATAAAACTTGGGGGCAAAAAATATTTTTTTTACACAATCCCGACATATTTTTAACTATTGTGATCTATGGCAAACCCCATAAAAAAAGGCCGATTTTTGCGTTTCAAGGAATCGAAAATAACGAAGCACTAAAACACAGAATAGACGCAGAAGATGCTACAACGGTAACAAGCCCGAAGCTGTAAATTTTTTGCGTAGTGAAACGCTTTTCCATCCCCATGGATTTTTGAGTCTTATTAAGCGCGCATGCGCCATACTTTCAGGAGCATGTAAAAGACAGATTGTCATATGAACTAACTTTTTATGAATTACAAACGTGTCATGTAATTCCTACATGACACTGATTCCAAGTACAGCCTTTTCGACATCTCGTCGAGTTGACATTGTTAGCAACCTAACTTAGCAGGCTGATTGAGCAACAATATCATGACAAAATAAGCAAAATTATTAACGAAAGAGTGATTTCATCATTCAAAATAAGCCTAAAGGGGGGGGGGGGGGGGGAGTCAGGGCAGACACAATATGAACTTTAGTTTTATGCTGCCGCAGCAAGATTCCCTTAAAGTATTTTATTGCTGTGTGAAGATGAAGTAACCATAAAAAGACAAAGTGTGAAAAATTTAATAATCCTAAAATTAACGAAAGTACAATGTTAAATGAAGGTATTCCGTAACCAAGTCTGACGGTAGCGGTCTTGAAACCTTATCATCGTTTTGATGAAAAAAAGAAAATTGTTTGGAGCGGGAGGTTGTAGAAATCCAACAGTAGACCTTGTGGTCCTAAAGATCTACACATTCACAGTGTTAGACTTGATGAATATTAACAACGAAATACGGTATTATGGATTGACCTAAGGTCCACCAGAGGATAATCAGTTGCATGGGAGTGGGAGAACAGTTTAAAGACCGTAATAAACAATCAAATTGAAAAAGAAAAAGAGAGTGCTAAACCACTAATGTAACATTTGTTTTTAATGATATGATGCGCAGCTGAATATTCAAGATAACATATTGAAAGATATCCAAATACGAAATTAATTTTATTTTAAAAAAGCATGTCATGTACGACTTATATCCAAAAGTGCCCCAAAGAATGAGATAGCAGCTGCGTAGACAAAAAAACTTTCAGATTAACCAACATTACACAAAGCAACAAAAACTAGAGCAGACCTTTCAAAATAACAGCAAAACCAAACGAAGGAATTCCTGCTTGTCTTTAATGCTGTTACATATGTTAATACTGAGCATCGCGTTAAGTGCTTTAACAGCAGGAACAAGTGTAGGTCTCTTAGCAACAGGCTAGGTGCACCGGTAGCAATACCTCTAGTGGTGTGTCTTTAACTCATGGCCTGTGTTCATTGGCTGATAAGTGCTGTCATCAAAAAATAAAAGCTAAACTCAAAAGCACACAGCTATGGTTCACTAATAACAGCTAAACTTAGTTCCTTCAAACTGACAATAAATAAAGCACTTGCTGACATCAAACATTCACGGATGAGAATTTGTCGCTACAGGCTGATTTAGAGGACTACAAAAGACAAAAGTTTGATCTTCAAAGAAAGGCAAGGCAACTTTTTCTCAACAACCAGACACCGTACCGAGATAAAAAAGTAATGTAAAAAAAAAGTAAACTAAACATTAAAACTCTGTTCTAAACAGCTCACATTAACAATCCCCAAAGAGGGCGTTTATACTTTTAGTTTATGAGGTCCAAGCACAAAAAGTCCGTTTATATTGATTCTGATTAAGTTATTTTTTTTAATTTAAATAAATAATATGATTAGAAAAGAAACTCAGCCATGGAAAAGATATATTGAGAGGTTCAGATTGATTTGTTTGAAGCAATGCTCGAGGAAGAGAGTTTGCAAAAGCTTTAATGAGGTCGATTTTTAGGAAGTAATTGATCCAACAAACGAACAGGCAAGCGGTTGTACATGCTATTTCACAAGTTTCCAAGTAAACTAACAATAAACCCTCCAGTTAAAGGTAAGGGTTAGTTGTTTTAATCGACTATATAACAATAAACGAAGAAAATCTAGAAAGTCATGGGACTCAACTAAACAGCAGACAATTCTTCTCATACTGACTTAAACCAGTTGGGCAGATCAACTTCTTACACCGTATTAATGAAGCCTCTGAAGCGAGCTAAAATTAGCGGCTCTGGATGGTCCAAGGGTGTAGTCTAGACATCAATTGAGACGGCTAAGTATGAGCCGATTGTAGGCAAGTCTTACATTCCACTGCCTCCAACTATTAGTTGCAAAGAAAGCATTATTTTGAACTAAAAAATTCAGACGACAAATTTTTTATGTTAGTGCGTTCTTGCTATTGCTGCATCACGTTGCCAAAAATGCAGAGAGAGAAACTAACTAATTACAGTAGTGGCCATAATCTTAACTATTAACGGCCTTTGAATTTCCCTATGGCTGGTAGACAGAATTGATCATATTGAAGACAAAATCACCAATAACTGTTACAATGACTACACATGGTCTAATGAAACCACCTTCTGCCATTATAGAGTCAAGAACATCCAACAATAGGCAGAACCAACCAAAACTCATGGAGACTTACTCCTAATGCAAGCCTAAATGGGTTTGCACTACACCAATACGCACAATGAGTTAGATTACTAGTGCATACACAAAAACAGCAACATAGCAAACAGAATTTTGTAGTAAAATGTTTAACAAGAATACACCGTCCGTTCAAGCTGCGAGCGGAACATTTAAAACATTAGTCTCAGCCATTTCTGCAATACAGAACTAAATATGCAAAGAGAAGCAGTAAAGGTTATTTTAAGGAATTTCAAAAAACTCCAGAGGTCACCAAACGTTGTTTACCAGACTTTGAATCGCTTATTAGATTCCTGATGGAAAGACCTGCTCCAAAACATTTTACAAAAACTGTTAGAATGAAAAACCACCCAGATTTGTTCATTTGCCTCATTGTTGTCCAGGTCCAGATGGTGAACAATCAAAGCCAAATTATACAGAGTACCCACATGCAGCAAAACATATCTTAAAACTGCATGCAATAAGTTCGTAATGCCTGTTCTAATAATCAATTCTTATCCGATCTTAAGATGACCCCCGAAGATCAAGATCGCAATGACTCAGCCCCTCACTTTGTGATTTGTGTGTGTTTAGAGCTACACACTAAAAGTTTAAATCCCACAGTAAGAGACCATATCACATTAGCAGAAAGTTTAGAGCAGCGCATACCAATTGCTAATCTTTCAACTAAGTTTGATCCTATGGACGTGGAGACTTCCTAAATTCTTTCACAACTTGCGAGTACGACTCTCACCTTATATATGCAAGCCAGTAATCTAGCGATTTCAAGGTGGTCATGCATTGCGCAGTCATCAGAAAAGTACATGTGTTTTCCACTTTAAATAAATTTTTTAATTTTATTTATAATTTAAAATCTTTTTAGACGCTATGCAACACCTGATGGGGATTTTAGAGTCACTGTGGCGGAACCTAAAAGTCCTGCCCAATAATCTTAAAGAATATTTTGACCTCAACTCCTGATAGAAAGGGCGTTACCCTTATGGCTTACATTAACAGATGTGAAAGGATTGATAACCAGGCCCTTCCACCTAAAGCGCGTTCCATTAGAAGTCTTAAGAGGTAAAGGACATCATTGGATTCTGAATAACTTATGCTCAAGATGCTGGCAGGAAGTAAGAGTGTAAAACGATGGGAGACTATCATGATTCCTATTTAATGGCGGATACCTTTTGTTGGTATGGACGTCTTGAAAATTATAGGAAAGCCTGCATGAAACATTACAGCAGGATCCCGCGCATTTGACAATTTCTGCCGCCCGGATGAGCTGACGCCTTTCTTAAAATTTACTGAAGTACAAATTGATTTATTGTCTGACTGTCCACTGCTTCAGATGATTGAAAACGTATTGCGTGGTGGAATCCAGTATGGCGTCGCCACCATTACTGTAAAGCAAAACAACAAATCCTTGGAACGGAACTATGATCCAAGTAAAAGGTCTAACTATCTTATGGTATTTAATGCAAACAATCTGTATGGATGGGCAATAGGCGCAATCACTGTCCATTACGCAACTTTAACAATTTACACAGGAGCACAAAGGACATTCAAAAAGTTTTAAAATGGCTACCGTACTCTAGAATCTGAACGTAAAAGAGGTCTCATTCTAGAAGTTTTATTTAGAATATCCTCATGAACTTCTGATTACCTATTAATGACTATCCATTAGCGGCAGTAAGAGTCTAAAGATGGCAATGTACAGAACCGCCTAAACATGTGCCTAATCTTCGGACAAAAAAAATATGTCTGTCATTACAGGACTTCTTCCATTTTTTATATTGAAGACATGTTTGGAAGTACAGCAGTTCATCGTATAATTGCTTTTGAACAAGACAGTTCATGAAACCATACATCGATGAAGAACACTGATCTCAGAACTAATTCCGCAGATGCTTCAGAAAAAGACTTTTCAAGAAGATGAACAACAGTCTGTTTTGGAAATACTATGAGAATTCCCGCACAACTTATAGATGTTAGATTGGTCACCAGATAGAACGAAGCAATTAAGTGACTTCAAAACCTAATTAACAGGACTTCAGAAGATTACATGATCAGCTTTGTGCATAAGGATGAAAAACAAAAATCAAATGGACAACTGTTTTTTATTGGGTTTACTGTTTAGAGCTGTCGAAGCTTTTGATGTTTATAATTTCTTTACGACTACTTAAACCTTGTGATTCCAGAGTCCAGAGTCTGTACACAGATACAGATTCCTTTGTAATCGACATCCCTACTGAAGATTTTTACAAAGACATGGAATTAGAAGTAGCAAAAGAGCATCAGTATGTACGACCACATCTGGATTACCCTAAAGATTCCATCCTTTTGCAATTCAGTTTATTAATAAGATGGTTTTTTAGGTAAGATGAGGATTAATTATCTGGAGAGGTGATCTAGGAGTTTGTGGTTTGAGGTCGAAAATGACAGTCTTTCAAGCCATAAAAAAAGTTGTTAAAAAAGCAAGGGAATTATCTCGTAGTGTTGTGCAATCAACATATCCCATGACAACTACAAAAAAGCATTGTTTGGCAAAAAGACTTTTCATCATGACAATTACAACTGCGATCTAATCTGCATGAGAATTAACACAACAGTTGTAACAAAACGGTCCCCACTAGACCGCACTAACACAAAAAGAGTATTTGTGTGAGATCCTGAGTATTTCATATGCAATTGGTCATGGATGAATATTAAATCATATGGGCCTTAAATTTGTTCAGCAATCGCTCGTTCAATTAATCATCAACATATTGTAAGCAATAATATAATATTAGTTATTATTGGCTAGTTGTGCTTTAATTTTTTTTGTCATTTCACAAAATTCATGTTTCCATAAAAAAAACCCAAAATAAAAGTTTTGGGGGGTTTTAAAGCGATTGTTTGGCCAGAGATTGTAATTTTCCCTCAAAAAACTTCTTAATGAAAAAACTGATACTCAAATAAATCTTTTTTTAAAATTTTTTAAATTTTTTTCCCCTTTGCCATTTCTGCCATTTCCCTTTGAGCCCCCCCTTTTTAAAAACCCAAATTTTTTTTTGCGTAGATTAAAACATTTTTTTAAAATTTTTAAAACTATACCCCAAACCCCAATTCAACCAAATTATTATCCTTTACTGCTAAATCGCTCAAATTTTTTTTTTATTTTTTTAATTTTTTTTTCTCCCAATCAAAATTTGGGGTTTTTTGTCTAGCAGGGCATGATCAATCTTCAAAAAAATTAGTCAATACAAATTATAACAAATATTTTTTCGCATTATTTCTAAGGACTCTTTTTTTACCTTCTTGTTCCGTGCCATTTTACGTAAGGATTCTTCCTTTTCCATTTTTTCCGCCAAAATTTTAAATTTTAAAATTAAAAAAAATTAAGCACTGGGGTCGGGGGGATTATCTGAATTCTTTTTTTACAAAAATTTTCCGGGGGGGGGGCGTTTTTTTTGGGTTTCAGTTTTTTTCCTAAATAATAACGGGGGGTTCATTTTCACAATTTTTTTTATCTCAAAAGGATCAACACCCAAACTGGATTTTTTTTTTCCCTTTGAGCGAGTGCCCCCTTCCCCCTTCCCCCGGGGGAATAAAGGAATCTCACTTTTCAAACCAAATGGTAAAAATTTTTTTGATAAGACTCTCCTTTAACAACATTTTTTTTTTGTTTTTTGATTGCTTTAGGTTTTAGACCTTTTAAAATTTTTTTTTCATTGAAAAAAGAACGAGGGGAGTCTTCTAACCCATTCGTGTTGCGAAAAATTTTTCCCAAACACTCTCTGTGATACTGGAAAGGGAAAAGTCCCTTTTAAAAACTTTTGAAAAATTTTAAAACCAAAAACCCCTTTATCTGTGAACCCCCGGAATGCCTTTTTTAAAAGGAAACCCATGGGTTTTTAAAAATAATTAAAATTTATTTTTCCCTTTTTTAAAATTTTTTCCCCTCATCGACTTAACTGGGGGATAATTTTAAAGGGGGGCCTCGTTGTATATCATTGTAAAGCGACGCAACAGCAAAGCACTCTTTTGTGGAAAAGGTTCCGCATCTTTGTAAATTTTTAAACTATGTAAAAGACTGAAATTTCTTTTTTTAAATTTTTTTTTGTCTAATGTTCATGGGGTAAATAAAAAGATCCCCTTTGATGGTGTGTTCGGTATTGTGTTACAAAGTTTGGCCCTTTTTTCCCTTTGGGGGCCCCCTAAAAAAAAAATTTGGGCCCAAAACGCTTGTTAATAAACCCTTCTTTTTCTGTTTGTTCACGACCCCGCTGCTTGCTAACTTTTAATTGCTGGTTTTCCTTCCAATATCCTTTTGGAGAAAAAAGAAATTTTTTTTACCCTTTTTTTCAGCCAAAAATTTTGTGCAACAAAAAACACACGTCCCTGCCAAAAAACAATAAACAATATTTTTTTCATCTTTTGTTTTTTTTTGATGGTTGATAAAAGTCGCTAAAATTTTTTTTGGGGGAATGTTCAACTTGTTTGGGCCCGTTACTTGAAAATATCTTTTTTTCCTGGTAAAACTTTAAATGGTTTAAATTTTCTGTCCCCCCTTTTTTTTAAGTCTGTTTTTTAAAAAAAATCTAACTGCCCCATTTTTTGCTTTTTTAAGGTGTCTTGTGCAGAAAACTAGTTGCCCATAGCTCTGTTATGTTTTTTTTCCCCTTTATTGTTTTTTTGTAGTTTACAAATTTCGAAAATTTCTTTCCCCTAAAAGCCCAAACGCATTAACCACAGGGGCCCCCAAAACATCATTAAGTGAAGCCATTTTTATAAATTTTTTTTTAAATTTTACATAATTTATACTGTCGGGTTTTAAATTTCCTTTTTTAAAATAGAAAATCTTCGTAGCAAAGAAGCTGTAATAACACAATTACTTTGCTGAGTCTTCAAATCTATTTTGCCAAGATCGGGGTTTTTTTTTTTAAACAATTTTTTTACCAATTTTTGTTACCAAACGGGGGCCTCCAAAACAGCAAAATGGAAAAAAGGGTTTTTAAAAAATATTTTTTTCGGTGCTCTTTTTAAAAAAATAAAATAATATTTTTCATTAATAAAAAAAAAAAAGCGTTTTTTAAACTTCCTGAACCCCCCAAATGAAAATTTAAAACCCCCAAGCTTTTTAGGTCAAAAAAAAAGCCTGAAATTTTTTTGCGATGTGGAAAAACAAAACAGTCCCTTTTGGGAAATAAAATTCACATAAAAAGATTCAAAAAAATTTTCCCCACAAAAAATTTAAAGTAACAACAGGAAAGAAGCGCAAGGGGGTCAAAAAAAAAAAAAGGGGTTTTTGGGGAAAGGGGGTTTCTTATTTGTACACTAAATTTTAGTAGATTTGCCCCATTGATTCTGAACAAGATTTTATGTTTTTTTTTAAAAACACGGGTTTCCTTTTTAACAAAGTCATTGAGTCTCTAGGATTTTATCTTTTTTACAATTTGGAACATTGTTTTTCGCCATTAAGGGGGTTTAATTACTTTAAATCATTTTATTTTTTTTTTCCCCCTTCAAAATGACCGACCAGAAAATCACAGAATAAAAAAACCATTAAGGGGGTGGAAAATTTGACCATTAAAAAGCCTCCCCCCCGGGGGGCGGTTGCGGGGGGGAAAAAAAATTTAAGCAAGTGGAAAAAAAAAAAAAAATTTTAATGTTGAAATTTACAGAATAAACTCATAATAAAAAAACCCGGGTTGGGGCCAGACCCACAACAAAAAAAAAAGTTTTTTCAACCCCGAACCCCCCCTAGGGGATTTTTTGGATTAAAAGGGGTTGGTTTTTTTTGGGTCATTGTTTTTGGTGGGGGTGGTTTTTAAACGTTTATAAAACATATAAAAAAGAAAAGAAAAAAAAACCAAAAAGCGCCCAAAAATCACAGCCACTAAAAAAAAAAACAAAAAAAAAAGAACCCCAAAAACCCCCAACAACAAAAGACTTTTTGTCCATTTGTAGCAGAAAAATTTCAAGAACTTAATAAATAATTATAAGTACTTGAATAAAATTGATAACGATTCATGACGATTTGATAAAACTTAAATAAGAATTTTAAAAAAATTAAAGGTAACTTGAAAAAAAAACTTAAAGTAATTTGTTTAAGTTTTTGTTTTTTTTTTTGGGGGTAACTTGTTTAAGAATTGGGGTGCTTAATTATTTTTGGGGGGGAAATTAATTTAAAAGGGATTTGGGGGGTGACTTAATTAAGAATTTAAATTTAAAGGGGATTGGGGGTGCTTAATTAAGGACTTGGGGTTTTTTAAAATTAAGGATTTTGGGTACAAATTTAAAAGGTTTGGGGGGCGAAAAGTAAAATGTGGACCCCCCCATTTGATTTTCAGCCCCTTGCTTTGTGACAAAAGGGGGATGTCGTGGGCGCTCCCCCTGTTTTTTTTGGGGCCCCTGGCCAAAAACTCTAGTTAAGCGCGATGAAAACAGAGAAAAAGCAGCTCACGCTATAGCAAAGAACGTTTTACGCACCCCCCGCCCGCGACCCGGGAGAGAAGAAACGCAGTGGGGGGCCGAGGCGTTTTTAAAATTTTTTTTTTGGGGCCCCGAACATGGGGGGGCACATTTTTTAAACAGGACGCTGGGGCCCGCTGACTTACTGCGTCTTTTTTAAAAATTTTTTGTTGTTTTTGGGGCTGCAAAAAAGTTTACAGTAAACCCCCAAATGGTAAAACGACTGTTGGGGGAACGCAGACACTATTTTTTTTAGATGCTGTTCGGCAAAAAAGAACATATTTAAAGGGAAAAAAAAATACTTTACCCCAAAAATGGTTTTTCCCCCCGGAAGACATGCGGATAATGGTGGTTTTTAAAAAGTAAAAAATTTTTAACCAGTTTTTAAAAGACTTTAGAGAAAAATTTTAAAACGAGTTTATTCCACATAAAAAATAAGACGAAAATTTTATGAATGAATCGTGAAAACGATTTTTTGGGGAAAAAGACCCCAAAAAAAACGAAGGATTAAAAAAAACCCTTTAAATCACAAAAGTTTTCTAAATTAGTTTTAAAAAAAGATAACCCCTACACATTATGGTATGTTTGAAAAGTGTTTACTATTAGAGAAAATTTAAAAAGGGTTCGGGGGGGCCGCGGGGGGCAACACGAAACCGGCTTCAGGCCCCGGGTTTTGGGGGTTGGGGGGGTGGGTGAAACCCCCAAAAAAACCAAAATTTTATAGTTCTCTTGGGGAAATTTTTTGGGGCCCCAGTCCCTGCCGCCTCCCGTCTGATATTTTTTCTGAAACCTTGGAAAAAACCCCAAAAGGGTTTTGGGGGGGATGGGGGCCAGATCTTTTTTTCGGCACCCAAAAAAACCCTCTACCGACCCCTGGGGGGGACAATGGAAAAAAACGGGGAAAAAAAAAAAAAAACTCTTGCTCCATGATGACTTAATTACCCCCCCCTAACCAAAAAAAATACTGCTTACGGCACAAAGTTTGCCTAAAAAAAAAAGCTAAAAACAGGCACACAGGGGAAAAAAAAAAGAAAATCCCCTTGTTTGTTTTTTGCGCCCTGTTTTTACATTTCTGCTAGCCGATTTGGGGGTCGTTACGAAAACCAAAATTTTAAAAAAAAATTTTAAAACGTGTAACAAGAGTTACTCTATTTTTAAAAAAAAAAAACCAATGGGCCCGCTAAAAAAAAAGGGGCAAAAAATTTTTCAAACAAAACACTTTGTTTTACCTGGTTTTGGGGGGGGGCTCACAAGGTTTAATTTTTTTTAAAAAATTTTTTTTTAAAATTTTCCCCCCCCTTTTTCCACCCCCTTTAAAAATTATTTTTTTTTTTTTTTTTACTGTTTACTTAAATTTAAATTTTCCCTGCCTCATTTAAGATTTAGCTTATCGAAGGATTTGAATGGAAAGTCAGGGGGACAGTAAGGATAGAGATGCCCGCCAAAAAGATGAAATGCTAACACAGAATATATTTTTTTGGCTTCGGGGGGGGGAGACAAAACCCGCACGAACTTGTTGCAATGCAGCTGAGATGGAAGAAAGATTGGGGGGGTGAATTACAAAATGAAACCCCCAAAAAATTTTTTGGGTAGTTGTAAGGGACGTGTTTTGGCCCCCTTTAAAACGGTGATGAAAAAAACCCCAAAGTGCACATCCCTTTCGAATCGCCTTCTCTTTTTTCCCCCCAAAAAACGCCCCAGACCCCCCTTTTTTTTTCCAAGACCATTTTCCAAAAGCGCCCCCCTTTCAGAAAAAATTCCCAAAACAATGATGCGGGGAAAGATTTTTTGACCGTTTTCCCCCCGGCATGTGGGCTGTAAGGACAGGAAACACCGCAAAGCAAAAGGGGGTTTCCCGGGGGGAGTGCCCTTTTAAAAACCCGCGCATGATGTTTTTTTTTTTATGTGGAGTGCAGATAAACCAAAAGCCCCCCCAAAAAAAACGAGCAGTGCCCCCCCCCCACACTTTTTGACACCCGAGACAGAATAGGGACGGAAATTACACCCCCTTTTAACGCCCTTCCCCCCCCCCCCCCCTTCCTTCTAAACACTCTCGTTTTAGTCATGTCAGGGCTCTTTCTCTCTCTCTGTCCACGCGGCAGACCACAGCGACAGCATGGAAAAAGAAGGGGGGCCGGGGACCAGAGGACAAGCGATGACGACAAAGATACTCATACATGGGGGAAAAAAAGGGAAAAAGTGTAAAAAGAAAAAAAAAATGTTCGAGGTTATGATCATATCCCCAAGGGGTAAATAAAAAATTTGGGGGTTTTTTGCGTCGTTGCTGTTTTTGGGGGGGGGGGGGGGGGGGGGGGGGAGGTCCATGAACGTAAAATGGGGGATGCCTGCCCCTACCTTTTCCCCTCTAAATGAGAAAGAGAAAAGTCTACAGTCACAGGGGGTGAAAGTTGGGGGGGAAAAAGGGGATGCAATAAAATATACAACTAAGCAAATAAATAAGATTTGGGGGGGAGGGGGGGGGGGGGGGGAAGAGGGGGGGGAGGGAGGGGGGTAGGCTCTGAATGTAACTAAAAAAAAATCTGACCAAACGCATTAACCCCTCTAAGCCCCCAAAAAAAGAAAAACCCGGTAAAAAGTGAAAAAAGTGTGAAAAGTGTGGAGGACACAGGGGGGGGGGGTAAAACGGGAAAAAGCAAACAACTCAAAGACCTGAAAATTTAGAGACGGGCGGGAAAAAGGGGGGCTTCTAAACTACATGCACTCCTCCTCAATTTAGATTTTTGGGGGGGAAAAAAGGGGGCTTCTAAATTTTTTTTCACCTCTCCAAAAGATCATCGATACAAAAAAAAAATTTTCAAAAAATTTTTAAAGGGGGCTTTCAAAACTTACTGAAGAAGGGGCGATGGAACGCTCTATCTGCTTTTTTTTCCGAAAGCCCCCTTTTAGCAAAAAAAAAAGAGAATATGAAGTTTTGTTAATGCAATGCCAAAAAGATTTTTTTTCCGTACTTATTTTTCTACCTCCCCTATTACCTTTTTAAATTTTTCCTATTGTTTTAAAAAAAACTTTTTAAAAACTTTAAAATATTTACCCCACAAAACCCCCACACACACACACACACCCCAACAACACACACAAAAACACTTCCCCTCTCTCTCTTTTCTCCTCTTTTTCTTTCTCTCCCCTAAAACGGAGAGAGGGAACTTTTTATCATTTTAACAAAAAAAATGAAAGGAAATTTAAAGGAAAGAACATTTTGTCATGAAAATATTTTCTTTCAAAAATTTTCATAATCCCGCCGAGGCGTTGTGTGTTTTAAAAATTTTATGTTCTTGACCTCATTGCAGATAGGTCGGTGGCCTTTGCAATTAAACTTTTTGAGCGATTTGAGTTTGATTTTGAGCCCCCTCTCTCTCCTCTCTCTCTTTTCTTGGGCCCACCCTATCCACACACACACACCTCAGTCTTTCCTCTGAGCCCACAGTCCCCCCACCCTGTCTCACCCGTCCTTTTTCATTTTTTATCTATCTATATGTTTTTTGATTCATTGTTTATCAAAACTTCCAGTGAGGGGCCATCACACTAAAAAAGAAAAGCCAGACACCACTCAAAAGCACAAACGCAAAGGGGCACAGACGGAAACCGACCAAAAAAAAAATAAGTGGTTTTTTAAGGAGCTCCAGCCACCGTCAAACCTTCGCGGGGCGCGGTGAAAAAATTTTCAGGTGTGGTGTGGTTTTTGTTTTTTGTTTGGGGTGTGTGGGGTGTGTTGTGTGTGTGGTGTGTTTTTTTTATTTTTTTTTCCAAATTTTTTTTTTAAAGTCTTTTTTTAGTTATAAATAATAAAACCGAATGGTTTTTCTTTTTGCGGCAATGTTACCTTTCGGACAAAAGGACTAAGTTTCCCCCATTAAAAAAAACGGGGAAAAAAAAACCGGGCAGTTTTTCTCCCCTGAAACGGGGGGGCGGGTCAGCTTGAAAAATGCCGGATTTTTTTTTTTTTTTTTTTTTAAGTGATTTTTTTTCAAAACTTTTAAGGTTTTTTCCCTTTTTTTTTTTTTAAAACATACAGGGGGTTTAAAAAAGCATGCACCTTTGTGTACCTTTTTCTCATATGCCGACCTAAGCGGAAAAAAAAACAGGGGAGAGAGAGAAAGGGGAAAAGAGAGCTTTTGTTTTGGGGTGTTGTTTTGGGGGTGGAAAAGAGGGAAATTTGGGGGTTTCAAAGCTGGATTCGGGATTTTTTGGGGGGGTTTTGGGAAAAAAACATCAAAAGCCGAAAAAATTTAGAAACCCTATGGGGTTTTTGGGGGTAAACCCCCACAGAATAAATTTTTGGGAAAAAAAAAAAACTGCAATATTTTTGGGTGATTTTAAATGTTTTGGGTGACATGTGTCAGGGTTCAGTTTCTGAACTAGACAAAATTTTATTATTATCATAATTATTATTATTTATATTGTCATTAAAGTATTATTTAACTGTTACTAAACATTATTTTTATCACACATTATTGTTTTTTTATTTTTTTTATTATTGTTTTGTTTTTTTTTTGCCCGGGATCATCACTCATCATCACTAAAATTTTTTTTTTTTTATTAAAAAATTTTTATTATTGCTCTTGTTGTTTTTTTTGTTGTTTAAAAGCCCCCCCTGACCCTACAGACCTTTTTTAAACTGTCATCCCTCGTGGTAATTTTTTATTATACAGAGAGAGAGAGAGAGAGAGAGAGGGGGGAAAAAAGAGAACAGAAAAAGAGAAAAGAAGAGAGGGGAGAAAAGAGAGAGGGTCCATACATACGGCAAACATTGGGGCGCTTAAAATTTTTCACTTTTGGGAAAATTCCCAGGGAAAAAAATTTTTTTCTGTCATGGCAGGGCCCAAAGAACAAAAGAAAAAAAAAAAAGGGAAAACACCCTTTGGGT
>JAMYXO010002865.1:0-22145 GCA_033310375.1 Conus canariensis | reverse complement strand
CACATCACAAATAAAATGGCTGTAAAAAGTATTATGATTTTTAAACAATTACAAGCTGAGGATTTACAAACGGACAATCAATATCGCTTTGTCATTTCTAGGCAATAAATGTCGTCGCCGTATGCAAGATACGCAGGTCATCAGCCTAGGTCGATTTCACAAGGCCCGCAAGGCACGTCGTGAAGCTACGACCTCTCCTGTGCGAGAAGAGACAAACAGTCTTGAATATGCAAATCTGGACTTCGGTGTCTGCTTCTTGAGTGTTTCGTGCAGACGGCGTTTCGTTTGATTTCGAAGTGATTTGGAACAACCGGTATAAATGATGGTTTTTATTTAGTTATGCATTGACATATTTCTTTCTTTCTTTATTTGTTTCTAGCGTATTTTGTGCATAGAATCAGGTTCTAAATGTACTGGAACATCACCGTCAGTTCATGTTTTATCAAAGGGCTAAGAAAGAAAAAGAAATGTCGACACAGTCGAGCAACTGTCCTGTGTGAAGCTATTAAAGAGGCTTTCGGAATTTGGCTGGAACTGTAGAAACAGAATCCTTTTAAATGAAATATTGTGACTGTGAGTTTCAAGCGTGCATCCGCTGTCAGTTTTTTTTTTTTTATAATTTATTTAAACGGAGTTACATCTTCCAGAAATACATTATGGATATCTCCATTTCCACTTGACTGCTTCAGCTTGAAGGTTGGGAAAAAAAACTTATCACCGAATCTCAGAGAACACTCCACCTTAGCTGAGTTTTCCGCCCATGCTCAGTTTTGTCAGACTGTTGTGACGTGCTGTGCTTTTCATCTCTCACCTTGGGCCTGTGTATCTGCCGATCTTGTCCTCGTGACGCAATTTCTTCGCCGCTTCTGAAGGTAGGAATGCATAAGTGTCATTTTTGTTTCCGTCTTTCGACAGATCGACTTGTTTGTTTTCGGTTCCGTTTGTTTGTTCGTTTGTTTGATTGTTTTTTACACTCAAAGCGTCAGAAAACGTAGCATTTGCTTGAAATACTGTGATTTTTTTTAGGTATTTTCAAATATTTTGTTAATGATTTTCATCATCATCATCATCATCGTTCTTCTTCTTTTTCTTCTTCTTTTCTTCTTCTTCTTCTTCATCATCATCATCATCATTGTCGTCGTCGTCGTCGTCGTCGTCATCATCATCATCATCATCATCATCATCATCATCATCATCATCATCAGCGTAGTTGGTGGTGGTGATCAGTGGTATGGTGTGTGTGTGTGTGTGTGTGTGTGTGTGTGTGTGTGTGTGTGTGCGCGCGCGCGCGCGAGTGCGTGTTTTAACACGATTACTTCGACCGTTGTGAAGACGCTGAACGACAAGCATTTAGCTCTAAAATGCTGAGAAGGCTGCCTCTCTTCCGGTCCTTTTTCCTTCATATCACCTCCTCTCCCCACCTCTCTCCCTCCCCCCCCTCTCTCTCTTTCTCCCCCCCTCCTCCCCCCCCCCCCCGTCTACCTGCCACACCCCATTTCCGCCAACCTTCCCCTATCGTTTCATCTACATCTTTCCTCCTTACCTACCCGCCTTTTCTCATCTCTACACTGTGCTTCTTTCTGACTTTCTTCTCTGCCTTACTAACTGACAGTCTTTTGATTTCTCTCTCTCTCTCTCTCTCTCTCTCTCTCTCTCTCTCTCTCTCTCTCTCTCTCTCTCTCTGTGTCTCTGTCTCCGATCTCAAAGTGACACTTTCGGCGCACAGAAGTTATTTGGTTGCCGTTGAAAACATTACCAAGTCTCCCACTCCACTCTTCTGCCATCTCCTTTCTTGAACATAATTCCCTCCCTCATTCCCTTCCAGATTGTTTTCTACACTTCCCTTCCCAGACTACTTCCCCGTTGACTCTCTCTATGTGTCTGTCTGTCTGTCTGTCAGTCAGCCGACTGTCTGTCTCAGTCTGTCTGTCTCAGTCTCTGTCTGTCTCAGTTTCTGTCTGTCTGCCAACAGTCTCTGTCTATCTGTCTTTGTTCGCCTGTCTGTCTATCAGCCTGTCTGTTTGTTTGTCTCAGTCTGTCTGTCTGGCTTTCTCTGTTTCTCTTTCGCTGTCTGTCTCTTTGTCTCTGTTTTTCTGTTTTCGTCTCTGTCCCTCCGTCCGTTCGTCCGTCTCTCTGTCTGTCTCGTCTGTGTCTGTCTCTCTGTCTTGTCTGTGTCTGTTTGTCTGTCTCCTCCCCCCCCCCCTCTCTGCCCTCTCTCTCTTTCTGCCCTCACCGTTTTCAAAGGTCACAATTCCGGCTCCAAGAGACTGTCTCTTGCCATTGAAAATATTGCCCGTCACCGACATCCTGACGCCGTTATTCGGGCCGTTGACCACCGTCAGCTGCACCGCATACTTCCACCCGGGATGAAATACCTTCGGGGCGATTGCCACGTAGGAGCTGCAAGAGAGAGAGAGAGAGAGAGAGAGAGAGAGAGAGAATTTGCTATTACATGCAGTGTTTTCCTCATTATCCATATAATGTCTGCTTACACGCATGGAGGGAATTTCAGATGATCGTGCACTCGGTGACAAGTTTTTGAAATTTGGCATGGTGTTAGATATGGGTATGAGGATTTCAGAAACCACCGCAAACAAAACGAGCTCGACCTACTTTGGCCTGTTTGCACAAAATCCAATATGGCCGTCACCCAGAAAAGTGACTGTCAAATTGTAGCTTTTGTTACTACTAGAACCTTATGAAATACCATTATTTATATTGTTTTTGGGATAAGGAATCCATATTTGACATTGACCTTGCGTTTTGAGGTCATTGGGAAGGTCAAATTTTATTTTCAAGGTCAATTCGGCCCACATTTGTTATAACTCTGAAAGGAATCAACTTCAAAAGAAAATATTGTTTTCCTGTCATGGTTCTAAATTTTGAGAGTTCATTTATGTCCTAAAATGCATCACTCTTAACACCTAATCAGAAAAAAAATCATAGTATGACATTCAACATGGCCTCTGTAGTAATACCCAGTGTCCCCTCTATGCTCAACAGAAGAAGTGTCAGTGGAGGTTTCCTGAGGAGGCTGGTGAATCAAAGATGGTGTGCTTCATGGGATTCCTCCACACTGAGATGGCATCCCAACAATGTGGGGGAAAGCTGCTGGCTGGAACTGGCTGGGAGCAGATGTTCTCCTCGGCAACAGTGTTCACCCCTGGTGTTGCAGAACCTCTTCTAGGAAGCAGTCATGTCAAGCGCACACGGTATTCATACCAGCTGACTCTGGCCTGGCTCCATGCTCTGAAGGTTCAAGCGTACAATGAGTACTGCCAGACGGGCTATGGGCCTCACGAAACCGTGGAGATGTGGGAGAAGAGACTCGCTGCAAATGCTCCAACTGTCTGCTACTGGTCAACTGTCCAAGTATTTCTCCTGATCTGTTACCGCTTTCTTCGAGGTCAGCGAATGGGTGATTGGCCACTGACTCTGAGTGCCTGTGAAGACCTGCGTCCATGGTTCTTTGCTTTTGGACATACAAATTATGCCCGCTGGATGCCTGTCTTCTTGAAAGACATGGCATGTCTACCAGAGATCCACCCAAGTGTCCATGAAGCCTTCATGGAAGGAAAGTTTGTTGTGCAACGCAGTGAAAAGAAGTTCTCTCTGAAGGCACTTGACCAGAGCCAGAAGCACAGCATCAAGTTCCTTAAAGAGGACAGCGGAGCAAAAGGACTCTATGGACAGCCAGAGGAAAAGGAGATCATTGAGCTTTCAAAACCTGAGGTGCTGAGGATCATTGATGAATTTGAGAACGCCAGTCTCTGCTTCAAACGAGGATATCAGCTTGGAACATCCAGAGTCTTCTGCTGCTGAGCAGAACAAATTTTTGAAAGATCTCAAGGCTCAACTCTATCTTGTCAAAGAGGGAACTGTTGTCAACCCATTCAAAGAGATAGACCAAGAGCTTGTCACACTGGACACTGATGAAGTCATGGACCCGATGATTGCCAACAACTTGAAGGAAGTTCCCAACATAGGCAGGGCCATGTTTGCAGAGTTTGTGCAGGACAGAATTGAAACCTGTTCCAAACTCTTGTCTGATGTTATCCCAAGGGCCAATTTGTACACCTTCAGCAATCGGCCACCTGTGGACTTGAAGAAGGAGTTGACAAGTTGGGATCAGCAAAGGCAAATGCAGCACTCATCACAAGGTTGTTTCTGTCCCTCCAAGGACGACCAGATGGGGATATAGATGACTTTTTCAGGCATGAGAATCAGCGTGAGCCTCCTTCCTTGAGTGACAGGGGAAAACTGATGACAGGTACCAAATCAGCTCTTCTTGGCTGTCTTCCTGGTATGCCTGATCCTGGACGTTCCCCTGCAGCCAAAGAAGCCTCTGTGGTTGTGCTGGATATGTCAGCCATCATTCACATCGTCAAGCCCCAGCGTGCCACTGTGTTTGGAGACGATACACACATGCACTTGCTACCCTTCTTAGAAAGCCAGATGACCAACAAGACCACTAGAATAGATGCTGTCTGGGACACATATCAGGACGCAAGTCTCAACTCACAAACTCGTGCAAAACGGGGTGAATGTGAAGGGCGACGAACAAGAGTCTCTGCAAAGATACCTGTTCCAAAGGGAGCTGACTGGCAGAAATTTCTCAAAGAGTCTGAAAACAAGAATGAACTGTTTCAGTTCCTCAGCGAGCAACTGGTGCAAAGGACCACTGACACAAAATATCATCTCTTCACCACGAAAGATGACCTTGTACTCAGTAACAGACCAACTGATGTATCGGCCTCGTCTCCCTGCTCTCAAGAAGACGCTGACACCCGGATGATGCTGCACCTGCACCACGCTGCTGAACAAGGACACACTAGGGCCTACTTCAGCACAGTGGACATTGATGTGGTGGTTCTTGCCATCTATCATTTCCATGAACTGAACTTGTCAGAGCTGTGGATCGGATTTGGGTCTGGAAAAAACATTCAGAGACATTCCCATTCATCATATCTCTCAACAGCTTGGACCTCAGCGCTCTGAGGCTCTCCTCTTCTCCCGTTCATTCACGGGGTGTGATGTAACATCGGCAATGTTTGGGATTGGGAAAAAGACAGCCTGGAATGCGTGGGCTGCTCTTCCTGAGATCACTGACACCTTCATCGCCGTCACCCAGGATCCAGCCAGCTTCACACTTGATTCACTGTACATGCAATGTCTGGAGCATCTGACTGTGCTGATGTACAGCAAAAACTGCCGATCCACTTCTGTCACTGAAGTCAGAAAGCTGTTGTTCACCATTGGCCTCAAACCTCTTGAGTCCGTCCCACCAACTCAGCGTGCCTTGTTCCAGCATGTGAGGCGAGCACTACTCGTTGCGGCTTTCATCTGGAAAGAGTCTCTCTCCAAAGTTCCCAATGTTCCATGCCCGATTGAACGGGGACGGCAGTGGAATGACAGAACCAAGGCATGGGTACCACACTGGACTGATCTGCCAGATGCCAGCAAAGGATGCTCATTGTTGCTCCACTGTGGCTGCTTGGTTGCTTGCAAAGGAAACTGCAAGTGTCACCGAGCTGTACTTTGCTGTAGCCCACTGTGCAAGTGTGAAGGGGGGTGCACAAACAGTGCTAGTCACTAGGTTTCAGAACTAACAACCACATCCAGAACATTCAAAGTCATTTGAACACATGCTGCATTTCTAACTTGGACTCATTGGACTCTTTGATAAACTGCTCAATCAGGAGTTCAAGAAGGTGAAAAATTACATCTCGAACAAGGAATGTAAACATTGGTAAAGAACCTAATGTCACATTTACCCTGGTAAAACGGTCTGGAATGTTTCTGAAATTTTCATTTAATATACTGGAATGTTCAAGAACATTTGTAGAATGTTCTAGTATATCAAATGAATACTCTAGAAACACTCTAGTCGGTTTCACCACGTTTGAAAACGATAAAGTGCAAAAGTTGTTATTTTTCTTACTAATTTGACCTTGAAAATGACCTTTGACCTTGGTATTACCTATAGAATACCAAAGTGACTTCAGAAGTAGGTTGCTTGCAACATAAAACGTATAATAAGTAACATTTGACAATGCTGTGATGGTAATGGGGGCTATGATTGGCATGAACAGTTTCTGTCGGTAGCCATATTGGATTTTGCGCAAACAGGGTGAAATAGGTCAAGCTCAATTTGTTTGCGATGGTTTTTGAAAACCTTATACCCATACTTAACACCGTGCCAGATTTCAAAAACTTGTCACCAAGTGCACGATGGTCCCAGTTTTGAGGAAATTCCTTCCCCGCTATATTACATTTGTGTTTGCCTTTAAAAAAACAACAAAAAAAAGCAAGCGATCGTACATCTGTTTCGTCTCTTCACTCTTCTTAGCCTAAGTAATCTGTGTTCAATTCCTATCGCTTCCAGACTGAAGTTAACGCAGTCTTTTACCCCCATGTCTGTCCGTCTGTCTCCTCCTCTCTGTTTCTCTCTGTCTGTCTGTCTGTCTACCTGCCTGACGCGCTCTCTCTCTGTGTCAGACTTGCACACACACGCACGCACGCACGCGCGCGCGCACGCACGCACGCACGAACGCACGCACGCACGTACACATGCACACACTCGAATTTACAGACGGACACAGACAGACACAGACACACAGACACACACAGATACAGATACAGATACAGACAGACACGCACGCACGCACGCACACACACACACACACAAACACACACACACACACACACACACACACACACACACACACACACACACACACACACACATTTGCACTCGTATGTACACAGTCTGGCTGTCTATCTGTCTGTCTGCCTGATGTGTGTATGTGTGTGTGTGTGTGTGTGTGTGTGTGTGTGTGAGTGTGTGTGTGTGTGTGTGTGTGTGTGTGTGTGTGTGTGTCCTCTCTCTGTCTGTCTGTCTGTCTGTCTGTCTCTTCCCCCTCTCTCTCTCTCTGTCTGTCTTTCGTTCATATAACAATTGTTCACCACCAATAAGCAACCAAACAAGACAAAAAAACACAAACAAAACTGAACAGGCTCAATTCTTCTTTTATTTGGACTAAAATAACACTATCAGTTCTCTCCCCTGCTGCTCCACTGACACCATTTTGGAAAGGCAGGAAAATGTCAAAGTGTCTTCTCCCACTCCACACACACACACGCACACGCACACGCACACACACACGCACACGCACACGCACACACACACACACACACACACTCACACACACGAGGTCAGGCCTTCAGGCCCTCCATTAGAGCCACAGTGGCCGACACCGGAAACCGCTCATTACGAACGTCATCACATCATTAGGGATAATCAGCAGGACCGAGGGTACGGCTCGAGACACGACGAGTATTGTGGTACCACCACTTTCGGGTGAAATAGGTGGGTAGCACCCGTAGCCGGACCAACTTCCCAACTTAGCCACCCCGTCATTATCAACAACGCCTCTCCGGATGGACGGGGAAAGGGTGGGTGAGAGATGAGGGAGTGGACTGGGGTGTGCATCTTATTACATATAAACACGGTACCTTATTGTCTCAATCATGCGAGACACGCATTTAAAAACATGCAGTTTTACAAGTCCGCTGGTACTCGTGCTCGGGAATACGTGCTGACAGATGTTCAGGCGTCTGATGAAGACAACAACAAAACAATGACAGTAATAGTAACAACAATAATAGTGATGATGATGATGATGATGATAACAACAACAACGACAACAACAACAACAAAAATAATGACAAAAAAATAATGATGACGACGATGATGATGTAATGGAGAGAATGATAAAATGTCTGTTCTAGATCAGCAATCTTATTTCGCCCGCAAACCCCACTTTTCACATAATCAAATTTCCTCAACCAAAAAAATAGCTAAAAACCTACAAAATTAAACAAATCTAATTGCGTGAAAAGGGGGGTTTGCGGGCAAAATAATTTTCCTGCTCTAGAACCGCACATTTTATCATTCTCTCTGATTAACTAACAGGCACTGTGTTTGGTGGGACAACTTGCAACTCTTTGCGAACAAACGATCTTTTAGGGGCAGGCTTTTTGGAAGATAAAGTCTCTCTTAAATAATACACGGGAGGGTTTGTTTTCATAATTCTTTCAACTTCATATACATCTACGCTCCATATAGGGTCTGTGGCTCTAATTCTAACATCACCCTCTGCCTCTCCAGGCGCATACAAGTATCTTACTTTTAGTCCAAAAGGTAAGAGTTTTTGATTACCTTGAATGTCTTCAGTAATGCTAATTTTTTTTAATTTGATCGCGTTTACTGGTTTAAGGCCTGTTGCCTTAAATTCTTCATTGTTCATGGCGCGTAAGACTGCTGGCAATCTCCTAACCCATTCTGTGTTGCGTGTTTTGTCCATAAGGTCTCTGTGATATTGATAAGTAAACAGACGTTCAGCTAGATTCTTATTAAAGTTTTCTACTAGGGCTTGTGATCGATGGTTGCCTGGGATCCCCCTCTTAACTGTAACCTGGTGTCTTAAAAACAACTGGTTTACAGAACCTTTAAACTCTTTTCCATCATCAACTTGAATCATCCTAGGATACTTTAATGGACCTCGCATGTATATTTGTTGTAAAGCCACAGCCACAGCAGTTGAACTTTTATCCGTTAAAGGTTCGGCGTCTTTGTATCTTGAAGCCATGTCAACAACCGTAAGAGCATACTTAAACTTTTTTCTTCTAACTTTGTCATGCGGAAGATACAACAAGTCCATCTGGTGGGTGTCATTAGGAACTGAGTTAACAAATCGAGGCCTTATTATTCTTTTTGGGGCAGGCAGATATATTTGCCAGATCGCTTGTTTTGAAAGCCAGTCTTTCGCTTCTGATTCAGACACCCTAGCAGCTTTACTCAGTTTATCAATAGCGGCCTTTCCTTTCCAATACCCTCTAGGAGAATAATATATTTTGTACTTTGTATTGTCCATAAGAAGGGGCTGTTTTTTATTACATTTTAACTATGTTTTTTTAGATTGAATATGCAAGAAGAAAGATTGCTCCCATAGCACCTATAATAAAGCCTATTTCTACCATTTTCTGATCCTCAGATGGTTCATAAAAGTCAGACAGTTCTGGCGGTGGCGATGTTAGAAACTTCTTTCCTGTCACTAAGTAATATTCATTCATTGCTTCATCAACGTCTGTAAATGTGTGCTCTGCATGTCCCTGTTCTCTTAACTTTTTATTAATAAAGTCTAAGTGAGCAATTCTCCTTTTCTCGTAAGCGTCTTTTGCCTTAGCTAAATCTTCCATCGCCTTGTTATGGCGTTCTCTCTCTTCATCAGACCGCAATTTACTAAACATATAATTGCTGCCAGAGAAAGCCAACGCATTAACAATAGCTCCTCCCACCATCAGAACCAATCCAGACATCTTTTTATAAATGAATGAATCTTTTTTTAGAATGAATCTTTTTTTATAAATCAATCTGCCTAAATGCATTAATCTTTCTATGCATTAATCTTTCTATGCATTGATGTTTTCTGGGATAATCCCCTGTGCAACAAGAAAGTCTTTTGAGGCAATCCCTGCAGTAATTACAACTATAACCTTAACAACATCCTCAATGTCTAACCTTCCTAGATCCGCCGGCTTCATTTTAAACATGTTTTTTGCTAGCACGCTATAACCAATACTAAGGCCGCTGATTACAGCAGAGTGGTAAATCGTATTAATAATCTTTTTTTCACTCATCTTTTTATTAACTAAAAAAATAATTAAAATAATCATAATACGAAAGGCTGTCTATGTGCTTTTTAATCAAATAATCTTTTGTTGTTAAAGCTAAAAATAAGGCCGCAACTAGCCTTGGCGAATCTTCTATCTTTCCCATGTTGGGCGGTTTTATTCCTAACAAACATTTTGCAATGGTTGAATAGACTATAACACCAACGATAGGCACTGCATAATTAACCAGCGTTAAACTCATGGTTTTAAAAGTATTATATTATTTTTTATTGCTTTTAAAAATGGATTGTGACGAACTATTAAAGTGTGAGGAGCAGGCGGGCTACTCCGTAGACCTCTGCCATAAAGAAAGATTATACTCTCTGGCCGCGTGTGGAAAAACTAAACAGTATTTAGGCGTTGAACTAAGTATCGAACAGATTCAGCAATTGTCTACATCAGACATTGAGAAGTATTACGCCAGGTACGAGGCACAGCTAGGATCAAAAATGGTTAGATCGGTGGGACAGACAATGATTAGTTTATATGCTAAGTTAGTAAGTAAGATGGCGCCGGTTGATTCGGAAGAAGATTTAAAATATGACTTATCACAAGATCCGGTTTTAACCAAGTCCCTAGAATCTCTTGCCTGTGACATGTATTATAGATTTGGGACGTTGCTATGCCCATTCATCATGGGATTAATTACTTTCAATCATATTAATTTCAATCATATTAATTTTAATCGCACTAAAAAAAATGAGCGAGCAGGAGAAGACTCCACAGGCGAGTGCCCCACAAGTGAATTCTCCACAAGTGAATTTACAGGCGAGTGCCCCACAAGCGAATTCACAAGTGAGTGTCCCGCAAGTGAGTAGTGTTACTAAAGCTAAAAGTGCTGGCCGCGTTGAGGCCGGCCGTAAACTAGCTGAATGGAACAGACTGCAAAAAGCAAACCAAGCAGCAAAACAAAAATTATTAGATAGTAATACAACATCAGCACCAGCACCGCCACCGCCACCAACAACAACACAATCAAACTATAAGATGTATTATTATGTGCTGGGGAGTATTGTTGTTGGTGGAGGGTTTTTAGCATACAAGCGCCTAAAGCCATACTTAGCAGCAAAGTCACAAACCCCCACAAAAACAGTAAAGGAACCAGCTTCTGCAAAAAAAGTACAACCTCCTGCTGTAGACCCATTTTTAATAAATTAGTTTTTTAATGTGTTGTTAAGTACTGGTTAAGTACAAGCTAAGTACTGGTTAAGACAGTTATAACAAGTTAAGTGTAAGTAAAGCGCAAGTTAAGTGCAAGTTAAGTGCAAGTCATGTTAAGATCTTAAGTTAAGTACTAGTTAAGATCTTAAGTTAAGTACTAGTTAAGATCTTAATTTAAGTCAGCCAAGTTGGCTCTCCAATGTCCTACAGCATATGAAAACTCAGGATTGACGTAAGTTCTCTTGTTATTGTTAGAGACTAGTGATTTCTTGTTAACTGCAGTTGTGTTTACTTGATGAAGAGTAGAGCGCAGATTAACATTTGTGTGATGAAATACTTTGTTTTCAAAGAGAGCTTGCTTGTAGTTGTCGTGAGTTATATTTTTTTTGACAACTTCTTTACTTATGCCCTTAGCTTTTTTCGTTACAGAAGTTTGGCTGGCAACGCTATACATCTTCGACCGTAAGCCAACATATTCTTGTATAACTGCCCCATTAAGTTCATCCTTCATCTTTCCAATCACTTTCTTGTTCACAGTTGAATGTAGAGGTGAATCTTTAGGATAGTCACATGTGTCGTACCACCCATCAGCTCCTTTAGCTACTTCTGTTTCTAAATCCTTATAGAAGTCTTCTGTGGGGATGTCCAGAATAAAACTATCGGTGTCTGTGTAAAGAACTCTTGCTTCTGGGTACAGCGGCTTAAAGTAGTTGTATAGAAATTCTAGCATTAATAACTTTGACAGCTCTAATACGGTGAAGCCGATAAACACCGGCTTATCCAACTTCACACTCAGTTTCTTCATCATAATGCCAACCAGGCTGTCGCTAAATCTTCTAAAGTCTTGGTAGTTAGGTTTAGAGACCAGCTTAATTGCTTGTTTTTCTTTTGTAACTAATCTTACATCTTTACGCTTGTGTGGGTTTTCCATGGTTTTGCCAAAACAACTGTTGTTCATTAGTTTAAAAAAGTCTTTTTCTGAGGCATCAGTGGCTTTAGTCCTAAGATCAGTATTCTTCATGATGTATGGCCTCATAAAGGGCTCTTGTTCAAATTCTATAATTCTATGAACGGCAGTAAGTTTCAGTCCGTGTCTTAAGTAAAACTGTAGCAGTCTGTAATGACAGACATACTTTCTCTTGTGTCGAAGATTAGGCACAAGCTTAGGCGGTTCGGTGGGGCTCATCTTTAATCTTTCTGCCGCTAGGGGGTAATCATTATGGAGGTCATGCAGTTCTGGGGGATATTCTAAGTCTACTTCTAAGATTAGTCCTATTGGATAATCAGGCGTAAGACGCGGTAGATAACTCAACATTTTATTAACGTCATGAGGCCCTACGAACATTTTAAAGTTTCTTAATGGCAGTTGTTGGCTCATGGCCCACCCATACAGATTGTTGGCGTCTAAGTACATCAGATAGTTGGATGGTTTAGTTGGATCATAGTCGTCTAAATATTTGTTGTTGGCTCTGCGGTAAGGATGACAGGCCATGCTAATACCTCCCCTCAGCCCGCCCTCAATCATCTGGAGTGTATCCAGATCCGATATTAAGTCAATCTCAATGTTTGTAGACTTCAGGAATGCATCCCAAGACAGCCCCGGGGCAGAGATGTACTGTGACGAATCCAGGCCGTAGTGTTTCATGCAAGTAGCTCTGTAATTCTGAAAGACGTCAGCTAATAAACACACGTCGGCCAATAAATATTGATCGTGATAATCGCCCATCGTTTTGCAGTGCAATTCTGTCCAGGCTTTCTGGGCGTATTCATAGTCGGCGTCAGATACGCCTCCGCCTCTAAGACGGCTGTAAAAGTCTCCCTTTGCCGGCAGCGCTGGCTCGTCAAACCTCTCCCACGAGTTCATGTATTCATAGGGATAGATGCCTTTACGAACTAAAGATGGATTGAAATATTTTTTAGTGATTGGATAGTCTTGCAGAGATCCCGCTAACTTATCTAAACTCCCCATCAGATGTTGGGCAGAGTCATAGAAGGACAAACAGTCAATAGTAAAGGTCATGTACTTTTCTGAAGACTGTGCAATACAGCTAACCCTCTTATATTCAGAAGTCACTGCTTGCATGATGAAATGAGAATCATAGCCTCGTAAGTTATGAAAGAAGATAGGCAGTTTCCATGTCTTGGGATTAACCTTAAGTTGAAGATTACAGCTATTATGCGCTGCCCCTCTGAATTTTCCAGTAATGTGATCATGGTCCCTTACTGTCGCGCCTTTACTGTTAGGTGTTAGCTCTAAGCCGCAAATCCAGCAGTGGGTGGCTGATTTATAACGTTGTTGGTCTTCGGGAGTCATCTTAATGTCTGAAAGGTTCAGCTGATTGGAGAATTGATTGCGAAGGTGTTTCATCTGCTCCAAAAATCGATCGGCCGCGTTGGGGCCTCTGTAAATCTCAGGTGTTGTGTGTGCCCCGTCTGACCTAACAGCAACAAATGCATAAGAACAAATCTGATGGTGGGTTAATAAGGCTGTTTTTTGTTGCGTCCGTTCTTGAGGGCCGCAGTACTGCGGTAAGATTGATTCAAAGTCAGCATAGACTACGTATGGCCTCATCTGCAGTTTGTGTACATTCTTAAAACTAACTTTAGACCCAGGTGGAGGCATAAGAAGTTCGGTTTTACAGTCTACAAAACGTTTACAATGTTTCTTATGTTCAGCAGCTGCCTCTATAGATGGGATTCTGACCAAACACCTTCTACAAAGCTCTTGTTTAGCTGTATTGTTTGTAGTATACGTCAGAAGTCTGCTTATTGCTCTAATTAATACATAATGACTCTTTGTACTATCTGCAAACAGTATCAAGTCTACATGATTCTTAAGTGGCTCGCCAAAAGTAGGAGCGTTGGGAGAAACCCTTAGAGGGACTAGATTGTCTACTGCAGACCATGTGTATACGCTTACAGTTATAGGTTTGTTTTGTTCTTCAAACTGGTCAATACTTTCTATGCTCACTGGAAAGGTTATGCCTTCAAAGTTTAGCTCATTTATATACAGCCTATAATTAGATACTCTGTTTGCATTATTTTTAACTGGGTGTAGATGCGCTAAAACGCACCACATGAAGCACATGTTGTCAGAATTATGTATGTTTAATACTGCTCGTTTTAACTCTAACTCTCTTGGGAGAGGAAGGTAAGAATTGCCAACTAAAGGAGAGTATTTGACTTGTCTTAATCTGATTTCAAGGACTGTTCCTTCAGACCAGCCAGAACCCCTTAACTTAGCCTCCTCACTTGCATGGTTAAACTGTGTAAGCATGTAATCAGCCCAGTCAGAATTAAAGTCGTGATAGCTGATTACTTCTTTCTGTCTAGTTGAAACCCAGACTAGTATACTATAATCATCGGGGGTTATATATTCAATCTGAATGGCCAACGACACTTTTACTGGCGGGTTAAATTGAAGAGACTCTGGGATTTTAGAAATGGCATGTGTTACGCTTTCCTGAACGTTTGTGGGGTTAATGATGTCCATGTCTAGTACTCTGTTCATATTGCCCGACGGTTTGTCATCCATCGCTTTTGTGATCGGCATTTTTAAGATCAAATAAATAGGTAATACAAAAAAATAAATACTAAAATTTAGCTAATATTTACTAATTTGAGGTAATACAAAAAATAAATACTAAAATTTAGTTAAATTGAATAGCTGCTCCTTCAGAGCTAGTAAAAATAGACAATTCGACGTCATCAGGAGCCATAATATTAACTAAAATTGCAATACACTTTATAACTGGGTTGGGCCAAGAATCTGGCATTTTACTAATTACGTTAGTTACACTTTCACGAATATCGGTGTGCTCAAAAAGATCCGCAATTAATTCGTCAAACTTGTTTCTTAACTCTTCTTCATTAGCCCCCAGCTCCATCATTAACTCTAGGGCGAAGCATATATTTTTAAGCTCTGTAACTACTTTGGGCGTCATTTTTAAGATCAAATATATAAGTAATACAATAATTAAATCATGCTCGTTTTTGGGTTTGCAAGGTTCTGCTTTGCAATGTTCTTTCTGATTGCCTCAGCGTTTACCTGTTGTGAAGTAAAAGTCTTTCTCCATTTCTTTTGGAGGTCGATTTTTTGTCGTCTGTAATCATCACCGTCAGCCATGGCTCGTTTAAATTCTTCGTCTGTTACTTTTCCATCCAGCAATGTATCGCTTATAATCAGCCTTAATGAATAAAGTTTTGCTGTTGCTAGGGCTACAATGGCAGTGTGCTTTTGTAGTTTAGGTGTTAATTTTTTTAAAACAGCACTCACAATCATAGACATGGCGCCTAAACCTAGTCCAAGGCTCCCTAATGCTAAAGAGGCTGGCGCCCCAGCCCCAGTAGCTAAAAGAGCAACACTAGACCCAGCACTTACGCTAGCTACAGCTGATGAGCTAGTAATTACATGAGAAAGAGTACTTAAAGCTTTAGCATATTTCTTTCTAGTAATCCTATACTTATCTAAGTCACTTTCTATTTCCTTTCGAAGTTCAGTTATTTGCTCTAACCTAAACTGTTGAACCTCCATTTTTTAATTAATCTTAATTTTTTAATTAAGATTAATCTTATACATATCTTCTTATTAATCCTTCTGGCAGCACTTCATCAACAGAGTAAAACGCAATAAAATCAACATACTTAATGAAAATAAAGTCAAGTACTGTTAGTTTATCTTTGTCAACCATCACAGTAACCTTGTCAGATGATACAAGGGTGTTTATTTCATCTCCGTTTTTAGTAATAACAATAGCGAGCTTCAGAGGGGCATCCAAGTTTTCAGCCTTTATTTGTATGCCTCTAATTAACGTATGTTCTGGCAAACTAGAATCAGCCTCCCTTGGAGTAATAAATAAGCGAAAAAGCATCGTCATTTGCCTAGGCAGTGACTGTAGCGTTGGAGTAAATTCTAAGCCAACGGTGTCATCCCCCACTTCAGCTAAGGGCCTCTTTCTCTTTAGCATATATTCAGAACCCTGCCTAGTTATTTCAATCTGTTTTTTCTGTTGTGTTCCTGGGACTAGGCTAACAAGAAAGGGACCTGCATTCAAAGCTTTTCTAAAATTGTTTTTCTTATCAAAGTATACATTAGGGCTTCGTAGTTCAAACTTTAAATTCCAAGCAATTTCAGGAAGCAACGCCCAAGCATTCTCTCGTTTATGAAGTTTGTATTCGTGTTTGCCAAAATCGTTTGCCCTTAAATTGCTTATCTCTTCCAGGTTAGGATACTGCTGTCGTTTTTTGTCTTCAATTTCTGTTCGTTTGTAAACCCCATCATCTGTGTACTCAAATCCATAAACATTTCCTGGCACTCCTATTAGATCAAAGTCCGTTGTATCTGCTAGATCTTTTAGCTCTACTGCAGTGCATTTAGGAGCTAGCTGCGCTTTTGATTCTGGCCCTCGAGACATTCTTTTTAATATAAACAATTTATTATTAAACAATCTATAATGAGCAATCTATAATAAACAATCTATAATAAGCAATCTATAATGAGCAATCTATAATAAGCAATCTATAATGAGCAATCTATAATAAGCAAACGTATTGAACTGGCGGGTCAGTCCGCAAGCATAGTTTAGCGTGCTTAGATTTTTCTAACTGCTCTTTTATTTTTTTTAGTTCATCCTTGTCCCTGATTATATAATTTTCACTTAAACATTCTTCAGAACTATCTTTGTCCTTAGTATAGAATAAGATAACTGATTTTAACTGCGATCTAAAGTCTTTTAAGACAGCATTGTATTTCTGAGTTAAGAGCCAAACAGAAACTAATGCGTGGCGACCACTAAAGGCTAGCTTTGACAGAGCTTTTCTTTTTTTAACAATGTCTTGTTCGGCTGAGCAGTCATCAATAATAAACAGCGTTTCAGTTCCCTCAAATAGTCTATAGTAATGTTCTAAACAGTCGCTCAGTTTGTCGCTAGGATCAACTAAAAATATATTATCGTCTGTCCAAATAAACTTCCTTTCTTTGTAAGACTTGTTGTGCTTAATGGTTGTGCAGAATATAACAATGTGCTTGTAATGAAATCTGTAGACTGTTTGTAACAAATCAAGCACGAAGACAGTTTTTCCACACCCAGTAATCCCACAAATAAGCGAACAGTGCGGGTCTTTGGGCAAAAAGTTCAAACTATCCATCTGTTTTAATAGGCTATTTCTTTCAGTCTATTTTCTTCAATGTTCAGCTGGGCGTCATAAACCACAAAAACGTGCATTTGTATCTGGCCATTCTCCTCCTCTTCCTTATTAATCTGTATGAGTATGCCATCTGACCCTACCCTTCTTCCACTCCCGTGCAGTCTGTTGTCATACGTGGATCTAAAATCCAGCCATAGTCCATATTTGTCTGTTAGATAATCTTCAAGTCTTACATCGTGAAGGTGAAGTTTTTTACACACATGATCGGCTGTGGGGCTTGTCTGTCTGCCTCCAGCAAACAGTTTTCTTATTTCATCAAAGTGTTGGTCGGGTAAAAGTCCGGCTGAATACAGCTGAAAAGGCTTACCATCTACTGTGCAAGACAACTGCTCAATTTTTGGGTTGTAAAACGCCTCAGATTCTCTCTGAAAAGGAGCTGAGGGTTTAGTAAATAGCAAGAGAACCCCCTTTAGGGACCTTAAAGAATTGCTTATAGCTATTTCCCAGACGGTGTCTTGCTTGTTTTTAATCGCTAGACTGTGGTGTAAAACTCTTTCAAAGTAAACAACCGCCCTACTTTTATACTGGTTTAAGATTGTTCTGGCCAGTTCGGGGTTAGTAACAACGTCAAAATTAAGAGAGATGTTACTGACAGTGTATCTAGCCGTTGAGTCATCTGATAAAATAACAGATCCGCTGTCATTGAATGTCAGTTCGTAAGTAAGTTTGTCTCTTAGTGCGCCTTGGTAATATGGCTGATGGGTTTTTAACAGTTCAAAATCTAGAGGGATGCAAAATCTGTTCTTAAATGCTCGCGCTATTGCCTGGTCTCCCTCGTCTTCCTTTGCATCTGCAGCATTAAGCCTGTGCTTAAGGCCGTTTGGGCTCTGGATTCCTTGAAAGATTTTGTCTTTCCTTTCTGTTCTAGGCAGCCACAGATCAGAATAGAGATTAAAAATGTCTGCGCTACTCAGTGAGAAGACTTCTCTACCTTCCAGTTTAATTACCATATTTTTAATGATGGCCCTGCCCAGGTTAGCAACGACAGTAGCATTAGGATCCGTCGACTCAATGTCTATTTTGAATGACAGCCTGGCAGTGCCCGGCATTATAACATCGTCAGGCCCGAGGTCACTAAATCTTACTGTTAACATTTCATTAGGCTCAATTGTTGATGGATTATTTACAACGCGCACAGTCTGTCTTATGCCTTTTATGCCATGGGGCTCCTTCGCTTTTCTAAATGGATCAAGGTCGCAGCCGTATGGGTTCATTTTTTATAAAACAAAAAATAATAAATATATAAATATGGCTGATGATGATTTTGACGCGATTGAACCTATTGAAGAAGATGAAGATGAAACAGAACTAGGCCCTTCATTAGAAGAAGAACTTGAAGGAGCAGAAGCGGGTTCTTTACTCCCTAGGCAGCGACAAGAACTATTGCGACAACGAATTCAATCATTTTATAAAAGCATAGGGCGAGAGCTACCGGGCGTACTAGATCCTAACGATTTTGAGGAAGTTGATGGGCATTTGTATATAAGAACTGGTGCAGGAGGCCGTGTAAATGCTACTTCAACGCAAAACCCAAACAGGTTTTTAAAACTAAGCACAATTAGGCGAAAACTCCCTATTGCTAAAGCAGAACAATTAAACCTTTTAGAGCTTAGAGCCGAAGCTGTTAGTCGTTTACAGAACTGGGGGCAAGAGTTGCCAACACAATCTGAAATACAAAACATTCCTCTTCAAGAATTAAATCGAACAGCAGATGAACTAATAACAGAAATTGAAACGAGTTTAAGTGAGGAGACAGGTGTAAAAGAACTTGTCAATTCTCAATATTCTGATCGAGAGCGCAAGGCCCTTGATAAAGCTCTACAAACAATAAGGGGTGAACTAATGTACAACACAGCAAAACTTGGTGAGCTAGAAAGAGATATAGAAGAAGAAAAAATTAAACTGGCTGATGCAGACGATAACAATCTAGGACTAGAAGAAAAGGCTAGAATACAACAAAAATTACAGGAGTTAATGAACAAAAAGACAGAACTGTTAGGCGCAATTTCTATTAACAGAGGTCATCTAGAATCACAAATAACCAGAATTAGAGAAGTTATAAACAAAATACTTCATGAAAACACTACGTTAGCAGAAAGAATAAGGATTCTGTTCAGAGAAGAGGGGATTACAGTAGTTAGCATATTAACGGCTGTTGGGTTTGCTATCTCTACACTCGTTTATGCTTTAACTGGCAGTGCACCAACAGGGCCAGTAGCGCCTCCAACGCCTCAACCCGGTAAAAGTTGGATTAGAAAACAATTACACCACCTAGCAAACCTATTAAAGAAGTTAGCCGCCAAAGCGCTTGATGCTCTGCCTGGCATAATTGGCAGTGTTGTTAGTTGGGTTTTGTCTACTATAGGCAAAGTCGCCGGTTATATGGCTGACCATCTGTGGACGTTAGGAGCGCTGGCTGCCGGTTTAATTTTTAGTGAAATAAAGTATGGCTAATCCAGTAAAAGTTAAAAACACAACAAGGGCTGTCTTTTCGCTAGTGTGTCTGTCGGGGTAAGGCAGATCAACAGGTGGCGTGCTTTCTGGCTGTGGGACGCTTATAACTGGCGGGGGGTCGCTTTCTGCAGGTTCTGGGCTAGATACTTTTTTTAAAATGGCTGGCGCGGGTCTTGTGTTTAAGCCTTGGTTGTGTCCTAAGTTTTGATCGTCTCCAGCTATGAGGATTTCATTATTATAATTCTGTATCATGCCAATCTGTAGTCTAAGGTCAGAAGGCAGCATGTATAATCCATGGCCCACAACAAAGTCAACCTTTGACCTAGCATGTGAAAGAACGTTTTGGTACCTTTGTATGCTGGAAGGCAAATCAACAGCAGAGTTAATAGCATCTTCTAAATTGGCTAGAAATTGTTTTCTGGCATCAAAGCCTGTAGATTGATCCACTATGCTAGACTTGGTCTGTGCTTGCGCTCCTAATAGACACCAAACGTACGTACGTATGGAGTCATTAAGTCTTTGCACTCCTGGCATTGTTAGGCCTTTACTTTCATCTAAGATAAATGTTGCCCAAGCATTGGGGTGTTTTTGTTCTATGGCCCCCAATCTAACTTGAGAGTTTGGCTTAAAAGAGGTGTGGCCGGGCCAGTAGTCAAAATTATATTCTCTTAGCTGACCCCACAAATACAATGTGCCTAACCCGTGATTGCGGTCTAACTTTTGTCTAAAGTTATTTGAAGGGTTAATGTTAAATTCATTGCAGATTCTTTCATATGCATTATTGTCCATTGGGCTGAGAAATGGATTAAACGCGTTGTCATTGGGGAGGCGTACTTGTAGTTCAGTTAGTATGCACCTATACTGATAATAAACATGAAAGTTATATACTGACCTTACTAAGAGGTTGGGGTGGTTTAAATGGTTTGTATATGAAACACCGCAGCCAGTGGTTGAGCAGTAAATGGCAAAATTTAACTGATTCTGGTAAAAAACCATAGGACTGGATGACCATGCTGATGGCACTCTATCACTCTTTATTGGAGGATTTAAATATCTAGTTAGGGGGTTTACAAGCCTGACTAGAAAGTCATATGATTCATCCACTGCGATGGTTAGGTTACTAAAGTCCAAAGATTTGGGATCATAAACCCCTCCTACATCGTAAGTAGCACTTTCATTATATTTAAAAGGTTCCATTTTTAAATAAATTTTTAAAAAAGGATTTAAAAAGGATGTTCCTTTATATAACCAAGCAAAGCACGCGTGTGTTCTTAAAGTATCCAATTGACAATAGGCGTGGTAATAATAGGGTTGCTCTTAGAGAAATTGGTTTTAAAGTTAAGTGGATTAATATATCTGAAAAAGCTAAGAATAACTGGGTGAATGTTAAGGGCGGGCAAGGTAATTTATTAAAGCAGTTAAAAATACCTGATGGTTACTACAACTTTTGTTCTTTAAAAGAAGTATTTAGCAATTTTGGCATTAAGTTAAAAATTAATGAGGCAAATCTTATAATTACTATGAATCTTCCAGAAGAAAGAGGGGAGTACGTTTTTCCTAGAAGCCTTGCACGAATTTTGGGCTTTCATACTAGTGATGAAACGTATAGCGTTAACACCCATAAGTACTTAGAAAGCGGCCTTTATGAGTATGCAAGTAGTAGACCATCCGATTTTCTAATTAACCCAAGGTTGTATGTCCATTTAAGTGAATTAAAAACAGATGCTAATTTGTTTAATGGCCAGCCATCTACGATTCTAAGAGTGTTGCCATCACTTAAAGCGGGGTTTTGCGATTATCAGTCATATACATTTGACAAAAACAGTCAATTTAAAAAATTAGTTGGTGAGGATATAAATTCGGTGTGTGTAAAAATAACTAACCAAGACGGAAAACCAGTTGTTTGTTCTGATTTGTTAGTAGTGCTCGAGATAGAAGATTTAATCAGAGAGAAAGTATAGATACTTGCCAGCAGTCTTACGCGCCATGAACAATGAAGAATTTAAGGCAACAGGCCTTAAACCAGTAAACGCGATCAAATTAAAAAAAATTAGCATTACTGAAGACATTCAAGGTAATCAAAAACTCTTACCTTTTGGACTAAAAGTAAGATACTTGTATGCGCCTGGAGAGGCAGAGGGTGATGTTAGAATTAGAGCCACAGACCCTATATGGAGCGTAGATGTATATGAAGTTGAAAGAATTATGAAAACAAACCCTCCCGTGTATTATTTAAGAGAGACTTTATCTTCCAAAAAGCCTGCCCCTAAAAGATCGTTTGTTCGCAAAGAGTTGCAAGTTGTCCCACCAAACACAGTGCCTGTTAGTTAATCAGAGAGAATGATAAAATGTGCGGTTCTAGAGCAGGAAAATTATTTTGCCCGCAAACCCCCCTTTTCACGCAATTAGATTTGTTTAATTTTGTAGGTTTTTAGCTATTTTTTTGGTTGAGGAAATTTGATTATGTGAAAAGTGGGGTTTGCGGGCGAAATAAGATTGCTGATCTAGAACAGACATTTTATCATTCTCTAATGGTGATAATGATGGTGTGGTTGATTATGATGATGATGATGATGATGATGATCATG
>JAMYXO010002864.1:0-22156 GCA_033310375.1 Conus canariensis | reverse complement strand
CAACCAACCTCAACCAATTAACCAAAACCCAGCCAGCCAGCCAAAAAAAACCCAAACCCAAACCCTAAAAAGGGGAGTGGGTGTAAAGACGTTGTAATGTCCTTTTGTTGATTTGACGGGTATTTGTTCTGAGGGAAAATTTTTTGTTTGAAACATAAGAAAACAAAGCAGCTGTTCAACCTGAAACCAGAAAAAGGAGGAGAAGGAGGGGAGAGGGGAAGACGAAGAGAAGGAAAAAGAAGAAGAGAAGAAAAGAAGAAGAAAAAGAAAAAGGACGACAGAGAAGATGAATAATGATGATAATAATAAAAATTTTAATAAAAAAAGAAGAAGAAGAAGAAGAAAAAAGAAGAAGCGAAGAAGAAAAAGATGATGAAAAAGAAAAAAGACGACGACGAAGAAGAAGAAGAAGAAAAAAGAAAGGAACAAAAAAGAAGAAGCGGGAAAGTAGTAGTAGTAGTAAAGAAGAAGAAAAAGAAAAAAGAAAACAAGGAAGAAGAAAAGGAGAAGGGAAAAAGAAAGAAAAGAAGAAGAAGAAGGGGGAGGAGGAGGAGGAGGAGGAGGAGGAGGAGGAGGAGGAGGAAAAATGGGAGTGGAGGGAGGACAAGAACGCAAAAAACAAAAAGACAGAAATCACGAATCAATATTGTTACGTAAAAAATCAGACATGTGAACATTGACGGTATTACATGACGGAGGCTCTCCCCAAATTGTGTCTATCGGTTCAGAAGAGATCTGCAGTGCTAAAAAGACAACGGCGCGGGGAATGCCCGATGTCAAGTGAGAATAGGTTTAATCAGGGCAAAGGCACATTCGTTAATACTGGATTCTCTCTCTCTTGCGCGCCCTCTCTCTCTCTCCTCACGTACGCGCGCGTCGCGGGCGCGCGCGCGCACACAAACACACAACACACCACACACACAGGCACACGACAGACAGACAGACGCACAGCACACACACACTCACACACACATACACACACACCAACACGCCACAACACACAAACAACCTACACAACACGCGCGCGCGCGCGCGCGCGGCGGCACCGGTGGGGTATTCAATTACATAATCAAAAAACACGGTCCCCCGTGCATGCACACCCGACACACATGTTCGATAGCCCAAAACTGGATTTGTTTTAAAAAAAAGTTGGGTTGCTAATCAAAATTTTTATTTTGACTTCAGGAGGGAAAAGTGTGGCACTACTGTCTCCGCTGGCCGCCAATTCCGTGCACGACGGTCCCCAGGAAGGAGTTTGCAAAATGGCAGGGTCTGCATGCAAGGCAGCGGTGTTGTGTGTGTGTGTGTGTGTGTTTTGGGCTGAACTCTTTAATTTTAATCAACTAAAAGGGCATCGGAAGAGCGCGACCTTGCTAGGACGAAAACCCTTGGGGCGAATCCAGCGATATCTTTGCAATGTCCTCCCGATATCACCCATGTATTTAAACGCCCTTACTGAATCTTTACTTGGCGGTTTACATTGGTCATATGGCAAGGTCTCTAACTGAATTTGTTATTGTTGCTGTGACGGAATATGTTTCCCCTCCTCCCTACTTCCAACACCTATTCATCCTTCTTTAAATTTCAATAAGTCAAGATATAAATAGTTAAGAGGAAGATGTCTTTTGATTGTAAATAGAGTAAACTTTTCTATACACAACAAACTAAGGGGAAAGATCTTAAGGCATGCCCTTTCCATTGTATTTAGAGCGACATTTTATTAGGTTTATAGGGCCTGTAAGTTGATTTTAGCGAGTCCAAATTGATTTGAGGAACCCATCAGAATAACTAAATCAGGATATTGACCTGTAGGCTTGACGCATGGCTCATACAAAATCAATAACCAACGGGGGGGGATAGAAAAGTATGTATGGACTGGGGTGGATTGGGGGGGGGATGGATGGGTCTTACTGTAGGTGGTTGGTGGCTGTGTCATTTATATTTTTTTTCTCTCTTGGTTGAGCCGTATTCTTTTAGATTGTTTTTTTTTTTTTTTTTTAGAGTTAGAGTTGTTTTTTTTATCGTTAGTTTTTAGTTTTATTTTTACGTTTTTTTTTTATTTAGTTGAAGATTAGTGTTTATTAGTTTTTTTTTTTAAGTTTTAGTTAGTTGATTTTTAGATTTTTTTGTTTTATTTATTAGTTTATTTTTTGTTTTATTAGATTGTTAGAGCAATCTTTTTAGTTGTTGTTTTTTAGTTAGTTTAAGAGTTTAGTAGTGTGATGCTTATTTTTTGTTATTAGTAGTTTTATAGATAGGCAGGCAGCACAGCAAAAACTGATGAGCATCTCTATTGAAGCCTTCAATGCTTTGGGCGTGCCCACCAGTCGTCCCGTGTGATATAAAAATCAGGCCGGTAATTTGTGTCTGTTATGATCTTGCTGCACTGGTAGACAAACTAAACAGATACAGATGAAAACAAAACGTACGTGCAAAGGAAAATAAAGGGCTAATAGGAGTAAGTGAGGAGAAGAGTGAGGAGGAGAGAAGAGAGAGAGAGAGAGAGAGAGACAGACAGACAGTCGACAGAGACAGAGACAGATCGAGACAGAGAGAGGAGAGTGAAGAGGAAAGGATAGACCAGAGAGAGAGAGAAAGGGAGAGGTGAGAAGAGAGGAGAGAGGAGACGGATGATGAGAGAGGAGAGAGAAGGACAGAGAGAGATCGAGAGAGAGAGAGAGAGAAGGAGAGGTTAATTTACTATTTTTAGAGAACACAGGCCCATTAATCGGCCCATAAAAAACCAGAACAGCCTTTTGTTTTTTTAATTCGCCCACAGCCAAGCTCACTCTCCAGCTGATGCACCCTCTGGCTTTGAAATGAATCAAGCGCTTACGATCTATCACTTTCGCAGGGTTTTAAAACGATTCTCCTGGGGGACTCCTCGTTCCTAATCATCAGCCAGCGGTTGTGCTGAGGTTTCTTGATGTGTGCCGAATTGGCCGTGTCGTAATTGCTTAACCGAAGAGGATGAGGTCATGAAATTATGACGTAAAGGGCTCGGCAGTTTTATAGAGAATGGTCGTGGCGTGCGGGCTGTTGAGGGCGTTTCGCCACCATAGAAATATAAACGTCTCTCACATGCTGGTGAGGAGAAGAATTGTGCAAGAGAAGGAAAGTGTATTTTTTTCAATTGTTCTCTTAGTTGTTGTTTGTTTGTTTTTTTTTTCTTCACGTCTGACTGCTGTCTGCTGTTTTGTTTCCTTTTCTTACTTGGTTAGGAAATTGAGTTTTTTTTTTTTTCCTATGATTGATCAAATGTCATCTGAAATTAACGTTGCTTTAAACTGGGTTTTTAATGCCACCCATTCACTGTTTATACATGAAAAATGTCAATTCTTTGTCAGTCACAGTTACGTATATGAAGCAATTTAGTGTTACGAGAACCCGAATAAATGGTATGTATCTAAATGATGTCGGATTCCTTTCTCCTCAATCCAGGCTGTGTTATCTAGTCACACACACACACAAACACACACACACACAAACACAACACGCACACCAACACACACAACACACACACACACACACGCACGCACGCACGCACGCACCGCACGCACGAACGCACGCACGCAAACACATCCACACACCACCACACACACACATTTTGAAACCGGACGTTATATTTTTTCATTGGTAGAAGAGATGATGATAATGGATGTGACGATGTGATGATGTTGTTGATGATGATGATGCTGATGATGTGTGTGTGTGTGCCGTGTGTGCGTGTGTGTTGTTGTGTGTGTGTGACTGTGTGTGTCGTCGCGCGCGGGGCTTCGGCGCGTGGGCGTATTTGGTGTGGTCTGTGTGAGTGCGTGAGTGTGTACGTGTATAATGAGGAGCAAGATTAGGGCGGCCATTGTTTGATCGCCCAGACAAGCGGGATAACAAGATGAAGAGGACACTGCATATAGCGTCTTTTCCGTCATTGCCTGACGTCCTACCTTTGACCTGCCCTGCTGCACGGAGCCACACCACAAAGGGCGGCAGGAGACGGGGAGTGGCTTGGACATCAGCAGCGTTGAAGAGGGGGAAGGAAGGTGGGAGTATGTGGCTTGAATAGGGGTCGGAGAGGTGGGAAAGTGGGATAGGTAAGGGAACGGGGTGGGGTGAGTATTTGAGCGGGCGTAGGGTGTGGGGAGGCATAGTGGATAGACTTCAGGAGGAACAGGAGACAAGGATGGAGGGATGGAAGTGGGGATGAAAAAAAAGGACAGCAAGTTACTGGGGGGGGTAGGTGGGGGGGAGGGGGGGGTGGGGAGGGATATGGGGGGGGGGCGGGGGGGGGAAGAGAGACGGTTAGAGAGAGAGAGGAGAGACGAGAGAGGAGAGAGAGAGATGAGAGTGAGAGTGGAGTGAGGTGGTGAGAAGAGAGAGTGAATAGCTCGGGTGGAAAAAAAAAAAAATTTTTTGCACTGTCTGAGTCTAAGACTCTCCTTTGAAAAAAATCTACCAAACAACAATAAAAAAAACAAATTACACAAGCCTATTACCCAAGTCAAATTAAAAACAAAAAAGACTGACAGAGAACAGATGATACATGGAAACGGAACACAATATCACGAGCAAAAAAAAAAAGGTGTGGCTTTTACGGAGATAAAAAAGCGTAACTTCTTGACAAGGGATATCCATTCTTTGCCTTCCAGTGCTTCTTGAACAATGGTGGATCTTCCGAGGGACAGGAGAATCAGTAGACAAATGGCGCGGCTCAACATCTTCACTACCAGTTTAATTGTTTGAAAAGCGTACTTTCAATTTGTTTCATTTATATATTGGGTGTAATTTGCTTGCAGTTCCTCGAAGTAGCCTGCCAAGCTATTCTGTTTTACTGTTTAAGGTTTCTCTCTCTGTTTGTTGGTCTTCTGTGTCTCTGTATCTCTCTGTCTCTCTCTGATTCTCTCTGTATGTGTGTGTGTGTGTGTTGTGTGTGTGTGTGTGTGTGTGTGTGTGTGTGTGTGTGTGTGTGTTGTTGATAAATGTTAATTTACAGAGCGCCTATTCTCTAAAAATAAAAAAAACAGGGCTTTAAGCGCTTTCATAACCAACAAAATCACACGCGATTCACCACACACACACGCGCCCGTGCGGGCGTGGCGCGCAAGCATGCTCATGAACGACCATACACTCCCACGTTCACAGACACACGCATGCACGGGACGCACGCCCCCAACTCACATCACAAAGCTTGCAGCACACAAGCGATTACAACCAAATGGCACTACACGCGTGCACGCAAATAACCCACTCGGGGGGGGGGGGGGGGGGGGAGGGGGGTTTACGAATGATGATAAGAATTTGTTTTTAACGGGCAGATTTGAATGATGAGGGTGAGAGGGTAGGTATCATGGACACTGATGGGGAAGTGTATTCTAGACAGTGGTCCTTGGAAGGAGACTAGAACAGTTGACCAAAAGATTTTTGTTCTGACAGAAGGATTGCGCTAAAGTAGAGGCGGCTGTCGGAAGAGGAACTCGAAAAAGTTGTAGGATGGGGTGTAGATGTGGGAGGATTGTCTGAAATGATTTTTTTGGTCCGGTACAGAAACGAATAAGAGAAACAGATAAGAAGACCAGGCTTGTATGTTGGAATTCACGACTCTGGATTGGGGGATCCAGAGGAGTGACATTGTTGACCGTTTTTGAGGCTTCGCAAAACAAGCTGCGGCAGCGATATATTTCTGAAACTTCTGTAGTTTCTTTTGAGTTGGTAACTTGGTGAGGCCAGCAAAGAGAGAGGATGTTGCAGTAGCTGTAGTCCAGCCTTTCTTGAGGAGAACTACTAGGGGGACAACCAGTGTTTTTTTGTGGCTTCAGTTGGAAAAGAAAGTGTCTGATTGAACTGGATCTTACGTATTTCCTGGATATGCATGCCTTTACAAAACTTTTTAGTCATCGTGTTGGTGCATTTATAAAGAAAGGGTTTTGGATGGAATCAAAAAACGTCACCATCTTCAGAGTTACGAGCCTGGTGGGATGAGATGTTGAATATCCAGAACTTAGATTCTGATTGAGAAGATGTTGGGCAGGGATGATGTTATTGGATTTGGTATATATATTTATTAGTGGGTTTATTTTTTTATTTTTATTATATTTGACCTTTGGAGTTGTGGGGAGAGCGGAGGCTGGAGGAGCAAAGAAGAATAAGAGATGGAAGTAAAAGGAGAGCAAAGGGAGGCAAGCAAGAAGGAAAGAAGGGAGGGGGGAAGAAGAACTCACTTTTGTCCGTCATCGTCATTTTCGCTGCAATTTATTCAGTCATCCATTTCATGTTAAATATTAGGAATGGCTTTTCTTTTTCTTAAAATTTCTGACATCTTCCTTGAGTTCAGATTCTGTGTGCTTGACCCAGTGTGCATCTGAGTGTCATCAGCAAAGATCTCATGCAGCAATGAGTGCTGATCGATCACGTCAGACACAGGTCTGACATACAGAGCAAACCAGTACTGGGCACCAAAGGCCCTCGGACCCTTGTGGATCCCCACAGGTAGAGGTTTTGTAGGGGATGAAGGATTGACCTCAGTGACATACAATTGTCTGGGAACGATCAACTTGAGGCGAGGACCCTAACCCTCGCAAGAAAGAACGGTTTTTGCGCACTTAAAAAGAACACGGTGTTTTTGCTTTTTTTCTCTAGAAAGAAGAAAATGAAAGAACGACGGTTTTTTTATTTTTGCACTGAATGAATGCCAAAATGAAGTTTGGAGTCTCAGTAGTCACAGAAAGGAGAATGTCATGATCGATTGGTGTCAAATGCCGCGAAAGGTTCCTAAAAAAGACGAGGGAAGAGAGTAGAAGCAGAGAGTGACTTGGTCATCAATCAAGGGGGCAAGAAGGAGACTGTTTACAACTTTCAGGAATGGCGGTCTCCTGTGCTATGGCCCAAACACCACAGCCCTACTTTGTGTAAGGTAATCATGACTGGTGGAGCCAGGGTCATTTCAAACTCATTTTCTGAGTAGGATGAGCTGAGTGTGTGTGTTGTGTGTGTTGTGTGTGCTGGTGTTGTGTGTGTTGTGTGTGTGTTGTGTTCTGTGTGTGTGTGAAAATGTAGACACATAAACAAAAGAGTTCACTCAGAAATTTCCTTGGACTAATGGAGGATGTTTTGTGCAAGTTGATGTAAGCAAAATTGCAGGAGGCTTTTTCAAACAGATCTGTTGCAGTCGCCATATCCATTTTCGGGGCCATCATTTTACGACTTCTACTTGAAGACGGTTCCGTATTTGTCTTTTTCTTCTGTTGTGCAAAATGTGTTTCCATTGTTACAGTGACAATTTTCTTTTTCTCTAAAGTATCTCCGCATTGATGTATTGTTTTGCATGGAATGAAGCAGAAACCATTTTTTGACATTACATGCGTACGCACTGTTTAGCCCTAAATTTTCTTCCATCACATTGCAGCAGACCAGCTTTCGTTTGATGCTGCTCTGAGTTAAATGAAAAAAAAAAAAAAAAAAAAAAAAAAGGATGAAGGTGTTTTGAAGAAGAATCTAGAAAAGGCACTTGGGTTTGTGGGGTGGGGTTGGGGATGGGGCCCTGTCAAAGTCCGTTGATTAGGCTGGCTTTTCTCCCACAACTGAGTCACTTAATGAATGAAAACCAAAAGTATTTTTCTGCCCAGGGAAAAATAGCTAATTATAGGTACTAGACCTTAAATTCATTTTTCATTGGGAAAGTTCTTTGTTGTGACAGGAAATACATATGTTCAACTATTTATCTCTAGGAAAGTTTTTCAATACTCATTGAACTTTTTTATTACTTCAGAGGAAGTTGATACCAATTTGTTTCATGTGTTCGTTTCAGTGTATGAAATAATGGCAGACATGTCACGTTTACATTATCTAGAGAGTTACGATATTCAATTGAAATAAAAATTATTCTTCACAGATGATTAGAAATTCGTTACAACAACTTTATTGTTCGTTCTTGGTGATAGAAATTACAAAGATGTATAAACGTTGCTATATCCAGACACTTTTTTCAATATTCAATGGAAATTATATTTACTAATTCACAGTTAGTTGTTACAAATTCGTTGTACAATAACTGCAATGTTTGTTTCAGTGAAGTTGAATATTATGTGGCTAATCTTTCTGGAAATGGATCCTCCATGGATTGTCCAGATCACCAATTGGGACTGCTGTCAGCATTCACATAGAATGACGTGAAGTAGTAATACCAGACAAAGTCCATTATTTTACCACCAGGTATTCTATTCTCAGAATTAAAAAACATGTGCTACTGAACAAGAAAAACATATTTTCATTCATGTCACAACATCTTTCAGGTACAAACGTATGATGTCACAGTGATTTCGTTCCCATGTGAAGCAATTGACACGGACAACACTGAACCAAATAAGGGGATATAAACTATAGATGTATATAACTATATTTGAGGCCCATAAATGATTTATGAGGAAGGATCTTCATGTTTATGACCTCGTTCACAAAGGACTGGAAAGTCACTTCTTCCAGAGGCTTTACTTTTTTTACTGGAAAAAATAATTTCGGAGACAACACAATTTTTGGCAGCCAGAGCAAGCAGGTATTTCTACGCTTCTGTGCATTAAACGGACACCACATTTCATTTCTGGACTGTTTTATTACATATGGCGTTTTGGGAAAAAGAAAAGGGAAGCTTGTTACACTGGTCTGGAACCAAAATAACAAAAATACTGAAGAATAAACACTTCATGGCCAGGCAGTGAAACAAAACCTCACCTGAAGATCACTACCTAAACTTTTCACCACAAATGGCCCCTCTGATGGTGAACAGCGATCGATCCGAGATCCCCACTTGCCAACCGTTCCTGCTGCCTGTGTTCCGGTAAGGAATGTCCAGACATAAAATAGTTTACTCCTTTGGAATGTGGTTCTTCTTGTAGTGCGGACTAGCGCCTGCTGCCATTGGTAACAAGGGGCTTATGACGTAACAGGTTTCAAAATGTCGACCATTTGGCGTTTACCCGCGCGGTGGGGGAAATCGACATCGGACGGTAGCAAACGGGGTTTTCGTTTCTTTGATGTCACGTTTTTTATACAAACATTGTTGGGTGCGTCATATCGACCCCGTCTCTCTGTTTGTTTGTTTGTGTCAGGTGTTGTGTGTTTGTGTGGCTATGTGTGTAGTGTGTGTGTGTGTGTGTGTGGGTGTTGTGCGTGCGTGCGTGCGTGCCTCGTGCTGTGCAGTGCGTGTTGTGTGTCTGGGTGTGTCGTGGGGTGTGTATGTGTGTGTGTGTTGAGGTGAATGAGATGGTGAGGAGAGAGAAGGTGATGGGGATGAGAGAGTGAGAGAGTGTGAGAGAGTAGAGAGTGGAGCACTAATTTTCTTGTGTAGTTGGGATATGCGTGTAATGTCTGTCTGTATTGGGCGGACAGCAACAGGCTGATGGTGGTTCTGTGCCGGGAAGTTAGTTATTTAAAGAAATAAAGAAAAAAAAAGAAAAGAAAAAGCCAAAACAAAGGGAAAATGAAGAAGACCGGGAAAAAGGAAAGAGGGCAAACAACCGGCCAACAGGCAAGAAGGTGGACCCCAGCAAAAGACCCAGCACGAGTTTAGTAGAGTTATGGCTGTAGTGTTTATTGTTCTGAATATCGCTGTGTAAAATTCCCCCAATTTCCAATCACTTGTGAAGCTGCAGAGGTACACCTTACTTTCTATATAAAACGAGAAAGTGGGAAAGAGTACTGAGCTCATATGGAAATTAATTTAATAAATGAGTGAAAACACTGCACAAAACAATACAACAACATAAAAAAAAAGAGTTCGACCAATTAGCTGCGGTAGGAGACTAAACCAATCATCAAAAAAAAAGCGTCATGATGGCTACTTGTCACTTCCTCTACCTATGCAACAAACATGACATTTCTTCACATCTGCGGTTGTTGGAGGAGCAGGGGTAAACGCTTTTGGCCTTGTCTTGAAATAATCCTGTGAGGGGCGGTAGGGAAACAGGGGAGTGGGATGGTGGGGGAGGAGAGAGAAGTCAGGAATGCGGGACAGACTAGTGGGTAGGTAAAGACAGTAGGAATGCAGGAGGGAAGGGGATGGACATCATTTGGATCTCAGAATGAAGCTTGATGGCAAGGAGGAAGGGAGAGAGTATCGAAGTGTTTGTTTCTTACGTTAAATGAGGTGGACTCCCACGATGGGACCATTTGTGTTGTCACTGAGAAGGGGATTAAAATAAAAAAAACTCCTTGAAACTTTGTCCTTGAATCGTTGCTTTTCTGCTTTCTAGTTTTGAAAATGAATAAAATCTCTTGTCTTCAGTGTGACCTGAATGCTTGAATACTGAAACTAGTGGTCGACATGGTACTTCTGAACTTTAAGCGATAGTCATTTAGAGTTAGATGGGCGGGCAGGAAAGACAGTAGTAGGGTCACAGTCACTGTCGAAAATGCATGGAACTTATTCATACATCACCTTCGTGGCGCGCGCGCTTCATAGAAGTGATGGCCCTCAATCATCCAGGTTCCGTGACTAAGTTTCGGCTATGCTGTCGTCTGTTTAGGAGGGCCTGTATAGGTTGTGTCCTAGTGTACGTGTCATTAGAACAGCAAACAACTGAAAACCTTGTGTGTGAAATTGGAAAGTGGCACAGGGGTTGGCGTTGCAGATTCCCCTTAAATGGGTTAACTATATTATATGACAGTCTGAGAGTTGGTAACCGCTCCCTGTGGACTGCGGAGACGGGTAGCTGAGAGCTGAACTATGAAGGTGTTGGCTGTGTGCTGGAGATGATGAAATGAATATGGGTGGGAGTGCTCTGAGATGGCCTCCTGTGAATGGACAAGCCCAAGGTCACTGGAATGTGTGTGCTGTCTGTACGCACCAGGCGTTTTCAACGAAAAAAATGCAGGATGTTTGAAACCACCAACGAGTGTAGGGACTCTTACCGATGCGAATGTCAGTAATCATGTATGAGTTCTCCAAAGACTTGCCTACACACTCACCAAAGAGTCTGCCTTGAAATGACCGAGATTGTGCCTAAATTCGGAAAAGATGTGTGCCTGAACCTCTCACAAAGAAGGAGTACACCTCTGAACTCATTCAAAAAGCGTTGCCTGTGACTCACCTAGAGTATGTCTATGAACTCACCAGTAATGCATTTGTGGACTAATGAAGACTGTATTCAATTTCACCTAAAGAGGGTATTTATGAAACTAAGGGTTGTGACTATAATCAATTAAAGAGTGTGACTGAAGTCCTTCATAGGATGTGGTGTTTGTGAGTTCAACAAAGAGAGCTAAAATCACCAAAGAGTCGTTCTGAATTCAACACCATCGTGTTTTTTTAAAACTCACCAAAGAGTGTGTTTGGGTACTCACCAATGAGTGCGTTTCTTGAAAAATCACCATAAAAAGAGTGTGTTTGAACTCACCAAAGCGTGTGTCTGAAACTCACCAAAGAGTGCGTTTTGATCACCAAAAGAGAAGTGTTTGAACTGTTCATTGGAGTGTGTTTGAGTTCACCAAATGAGAATGTCTGCCTGAACCACTAAAGAGTCTGTTTCTAAACTCACCAAAGCTGTGTCTCTAAACTCACCAACGAGGTGTGTTTAAAATCACCATCCGAGTGGGTGTCTAAACTTACAATGAGTGTGTTAAAAGCTCATCAACGTGTGTGGTCTAAACTACCACCGAGTGTGTCTAAACTTAACAAAGAGTGTGTCTCCCCCGTCTCCCCGATTCCCACCCAGGTTTGGTGTAGGAGACAAGTAACTACAGGGAAGGTTTTCAGAATAATTCAGAAAAATAGCGCTTTTTTTGCCAGGATTGGTTTGCTTTTGCGATATTTGTTTTGCGAAAGCATTAATAGTCTCAAACATGTCAACCTTCTCTAGGGCCAATCCATGAGTACGAATTCACAACAGCTTGCTTCTACTGTTTCTCTTCTGTTTTGGGTGGTACCGCGACCAAAAATATCTTTCAGACATCCTCCTCATATACAACCCCCATCCTGTCAATCTTCGTTCCTTCTGCCGTCTGCCCCACAGACCCACCCGACCTCCCCTTCCCTATTGCGCTTTCCTTTCTGTCACGAACAAACAAAATCTTTTGGTCAAAGTTTTTTTCTGTCTCACTTCCAAGGACCCAGCTTTGTCCTAGGAATACACTTCCCATCATGTGTCAGATACCTACCTTCACCCTCTTCTTTCAAATCTGCACAGTTTCTTTTTTTTTCGTTTTTAAAACAAATTTTCTTTCATCTCAAGTCGTCGTAACCACACCTTACCACCACCCCCCCCCCCCCCCCCCGAGTGGGTTTTTGCGTTGCACGCGTGAGTGCCTGGTGGTTGTATCGCTTTCTGTGGTGCAATGCTGTGGTGATGTGAGTGATCGTGCGTGCGTCCCGGGAATGGTTGTGTCTTGTGAACGTGGGGTGTGTGGGTCGTGCATGAGCATGCTTGCGCGCACGACTCCGCACACTGGTGAGCGCCGTCGGTTAACATCTGTGTTTTGTGAGCGAAGTCGGGTGTTGTTGGTTATGTTAACGCGCTCTTTTTAAAGCCCTTTTTTTTTTTTTTACCTTTTAGGAGAATAGGCGCTCTGTAAATTAACTATTATAACACACAATCATCAACACACACACACACCCACAAACACACACACACACAAAACAACACACACACACATACAGAAGGAGAGGAGACAGAGAGAGACTGTGAGAGACAGAGACACAGAGAAGAGACCATGACAAACCAGACGAGTGGAAAAACCTTTTTTTTTAAACAGTTGTTTAAAACTGAATAGCTTGGCAGGCTAATTAGAGGAAAATGCAAGCAAATTAACCCAATATTTAATTTGAAACTAATTGATAGTACACTTTTCAAACAATTTAAATCTGGTTGTGATGATGTTGTGCGCGCCCATTTGTCTACTGTTATCCTGTCCCTGCGGAAGATCCACCATTTCAATGAAAGCACTGGAGGCAAAGATGGTTATCATGTCAAAAGAAGTTTTCGATGTTTGTTTTTATCACGGAAAGCACACAATCCTTTTTTTTTTTTGCTGTGATATTGTTTCCGTTTTCCTTTGTATTCCACACTATGCCGCCTTCTTCGCTGTCTGTGTGTGTGTCCATGTGTCTTTTTGTGTGTTTCTTGGTGAGTGGGGAATAGGCTGGTAATGTGTTTTGGGTTTGCGGTGGTGTTGATTGGTTTGCTTTGGTGTGGCGGTGTAGCTGTCGGTGTAGCAGGTCTGTGCACATAATTATGGGTGGTTGTTGTGGGACATATGAAAGTGGCAGTGAGGTGAGTCGTGAAGGAGTGGAGGTGGCAGAAGCGCGAGAGAGAGAGAGAGAGAGAGAGAGAGAGAGAGAGAGAGGAGAGAGAAGAGCGAGAGAGTAAAAAAAACAACACACACAAAATGGTGTGGTCATGGGTACGGGGAGAGTGGAGGGGGGATGACCATCGAAACCATCGACGTCCACGCCCGCATGCAGGGGCGACAGGGTCACGCAATGATGTCTATATCAATGCCTTCACCTCCCCCACAACAGAGTCTTTTCGCACCCCACCACCGCCCGTACTTACCTCTTGCCACACAACTTTGCCACATCCTCCCGTAACTTCTTCATCTTGTCCTCCTACCTTCTTCCCTCTCTTCTTGCTGGCTGTATGCCCAACCCCTCCCCGTCCCCTGCCCCCCCCTTTTTTGGTTTTCTTTTCAGCAGGGGAGGGGGGGCCCCGGGGGTAAAAGGGAGGTGGCTTTTGCCCGACGTTTAGATGAAGTTTTAATTTTAAATTTTGTTTTCCCCCCTTGGGTTGGCGTTTTCCAAACAAGGGGCCCCGCCCATTTGTTCCCCCTTTAAAATTTACAAACGCCCCCCCGCACACAGACAAAAACAAAAAATTTACGAGAAACGCGGCGGGGCCCCGCAAAAAAAAACACACACCACACAAAAACCACACACACAAACACCCCGAACACACCCCAAAAAACATTTTTTCATAATAACATTTTCATTCATCAAAAACCCTTGTAAATCATTATCATCATTCTTCAAACCAATAAATTTAATATTCGTCCCGGTTTAAAAAGTGTGGGTTTGTTTTGGGGTGTTTGTGGTGCGTGCGGGTGCTGGGCGGGGCGTGCGTGCGTGGTTTGGGGTGGTGTGTTTTTGTGTGTTGTGGTGTGGTGTTTTGTGTGGGTTTTGTGTGGTGTGTTTTGTGTGTGTGTGGTTTTTGGACTAAAAACAAAGTTTGGATTGAGGAAAAAAAAAATCCGAATAATTTGATATTTTACCATTTTATTCGGGTTTTTTTAAAACAAAAATTTGGGGTTTTCATACGAAAAATTGTGACTGACAAAAATTTTGACTTTTTTTCATGTAAAACAGTGAATGGGGGCTTTTAAAAACCCCAATTTTTAAAAGAAAGTTATTTCAGATGAAATTGATCAAATCAAAAGGGAAAAAAAAAAAAACTTTTAAAAACCAAAAAGAAAGGGGAGAAAAAAAAAGAAAGAAAGGCAGGGGGAAAGAAAAAAAAAAAAAAAAACAAAAAAACAAATAAGAGAAAAATTTAAAAAAAAGGGACAATTTTTGGACAATTCTTCCCCCAAAGCATGTGAGAAAACTTTTATTTTCTAGGTGCAAAAAAACCCCTCAACACCCCAAAAACGCCACGACCCCCTCTTTTAAAATCCCAGCCTTAGGTTCGTTTTCAGGGACCTCACCCTTTTCTTCGTTATGAATTAGTAAACGGCCTTTTTGGGCACACTTCAGAAATCTCTGAGCAAACCCGTGTGATGTTGTGGCGGGGGTTTCCGGAGAATCTTTTTTTTACCTGAAAAGTGAGATCTTTTTGGGCGTTGATTCAAACAGAGGGGGCATTGTGGAGAGGGGCTGGCTGTGGGCGATTAAAAAAAAAAAAAAGGATTTTTGGGTTGGTTTTTTGGGGCGATGAAAGGGGGGCGTTCTCAAAAATGAAATTTAAACCTCCCTTCTTCTCTCTCTCTCTCTCTCTCTCTGTCTCTCTTTTTCTTTTCCCCTTTCTTCTCTCTCTCTTCTATCTGTCTTCTCTTCTCTCTGTCTCTGTCTGTCTCGGGCTCTGTCTGTCTTTTCTTTTCTTCTTTTCTCTCTCTCCCCTCTTTTCTCTCTCTCTTCTCTTAATATTACCCCTTTTTTCCTTTCCCCGTAGGGTTTGTTTTATCTGAAATCTGTTTTTTGGGTTTCCATTCAAAGAAGATTTTACACAAATTACCGGACTGATTTTTATCACGACGCTGGTGGGAAACCCCCAAAAGCAATTGGGGCTCATCAGTTTGCTCTACGGCTAAACCAGAGGAGGAAAAATCCCCAAAAAGGGGAAGTGAAACGGTGTTGGCCGGGGAATCCCAGGCGTCAATACCCTGATTGTTTTTAAAGGGTGCCTAAAAATCGAATTTTGGTCTCGTTAAATCAACTTAAAAGGGCCCTTTTAAAAAAATTGGGAAAATGTCGTTTAAAATTTACAATGGAAAAGGCATGCCTTATTTCCCTTGTTTTTTGTGTATAAAAAAAGGTTACTCTATTTAAAATTTAAAAGGGACATTTTCCCTTTTTTCTTTTGTATATTTTTTCTTTTGAAATTTATGAAGGATGTTTTGGGGGGTTTGGGAAAGGGGGGGGGGGGAAAACATTTTTTCCGTCACGAACAATAACAAATTCATTTTGGGAAAACCTTGCAATATGAAAAAATGTAAAACCCGCCACAGTGAAGATTCAGAAAGGCATTTTTCAAAACTTCGGGGGTTTTAGTCTGGGGGACTTTGCAAGAGTTAAAAAGCTGGTTGGAAAGGGTTTCGGCCCTAGAAAAAGGGTTCTGCGTTTTTCCCCAAAATTTCCCTTTAGTTTTTTAAAATTTTAAAAGAGATTGCAGCCCACACACACCCAAAACACAACAACAAAAACCGCTGACTGATGCGGGCCCCTGCCCACATTATTGGGCAAAAAACTCTTTTCCCTGGGGCCCTTTCGTGCACTGGAATGGGCTCCCCACGGAGACAGTAGGCATATCTTCCCTCTCTGAAGTAAAAAATGAAAAATTGTTTTTGCAGACAACGTTTTTTTCAAACAAACCCGGGTTTGGGTTGAACTTTTTGGTTTTCTGGTGGGGCATGCACGCGGTTTCCGTGTTTTTTGGTATTATGTAATTGAATTTTGCCCCCCACGCGTGCTCGCGCGCGCGCGAGCGCGCGGGTGTTTGTGTATGTGTGTGTGTGTTTTGTGTGTGTGGGGGTGTGGTGTGTGTTTGGGTGTTTTGAGGGGTTTTGTGGTTGTGTCTGTCTGTCTGTTGTCTGTGTGCCGTGTTTGTGTGTTTTGTGTGTGGTGTGTGTTGCGCGCGCGCGCGCGCCAACGCGGGGTACGTGAGGAGGAGAGAGAGAGGGCGCGAAAGAGAGAGAGAACCCGTTATTAACAAATTTTTTCCCATTGCCATGTTTAAAACCGATTCTCACTTTGACGTTTTGGGCCCATTCGCCCCTTTTCAGTTTACCCTGACAGATCTTTTTTTGAAAACCGGGGTTAGAAAGAAAATTTTGGGAGACCCTCGTATGTAATCCCGTTTAAATTTGTTAAAAAGTTGATTTGTGATCGAAAACAGATATTGGATTCGTGTATTTCTGTCTTGTTTGTTTGTTCGCGTTCTTGTCCCCCTCACCCTTTTAAATATTTTCCCCCTTCCTTCCTCCTCACCCCTTAACCCCCCTCCCCCCCCCCCCCTCCCCCTTTTTCCTTTCTTCTTCTTTTTCTTTTCTTCTTCTCCTTCTCCTTTTCTTTTTCCCTTGTCTCTTTTTTTTTCTTCTTTTTTTTAATACAAATACAAAACCGGCTTTTCTTCTTGTTCTTTTTTTTCTTCTTTTCTTCTTTTTTCGTCGTCTTTTTTTTTTCCTTCATAATCTTCTTCTTTTCGTTTTTCTTCTTTTCTTTTCTTTTCTTTTTTTTATTATTATTTTTATTATTATCTTTATTCATTTTTCTTTCGTCGTTTTTTTCTTTTTCTTTTCTTCTTTTTTCTTCTTCTTCTTTTTCTTTTTGTTTTCTTCCTTTTCCCCCTTTTTCTCATCCTTTTCGGGTTTGGGTTGGGAACAGTGCTTTGTTTTTTCTTATGTTAAAAAAACAATAATTTTTTCCGTCAAAACAAATCCCTCTTTCAAAATTTAAAGCAAAAAGGTACTTACAGACTGTCTTTCCCCTGACTCCCCCTTTTTTGGTTGGTTGGGTTTTGGGGGGTTTGGCTGGTGGGTGGCGGTTTTGGGTTTAAATTTGGGTTTGGTTGGGGTTTGGTTTGGTTGCTTTTGTTTTTTGCTTTCCCGTTTCTTGTTTTGTTTTGGGTTTGGTTTTCTTGGTTGGCCTTTCTTGTTGGGTTGGGGTTGGTTGGGGTTGGTTGGTTGGTGGGTTTGGGTAGATGATTGTTTGGTTGGTTTGGGTTTGGTTTGGGTTTGGTTTTGGGTTTGGGTTTGGGTTTGGGTAGATGATTTTTTGGGTTTGGGTTGGGGTTTTTGGTTTGTTGGTTTGTTGGTTGGTTGGGGCAGTCATTTTTCGTTTGTTCGTTCGTTTGCTTGTTCCCCTTTTAAGATTTAGCTAAAAGGTATTGGGAAACTTGCGTTTCGAATTTGGCTTGGGACACTCTTTTTTAACACAAAGGGGAACCCCAAAACCAAAAAAAAAAAAACAGACAACGACAAAAGCAACAAAAAAAGAGCTGAAAGGGGTTAATTCAAGATTGTTTCAAATATTCTGATTTCTGGTTTTGCTTGTTTTTTGTTATCGACAAAAAAAGAATACAACTTAAACTGTGAAGCAAAAAAATTTTTTGAAAGGGTTTTTGACCCCGATTTTGTCAAAATTTTTAAAAAAAATTTTGGAGGATGCTCAGAAGACTTGAAAAAGAAAGGGAAAAAAAGTCGAAAACGTTTTGGGCCCCCTTCGGGGCCCAAAACCGTTTTCGGACTGATTGGGCATTATGTGAAAGGGAAAAAAAAATTTGTTTAGGAAGTTTTGGGAAAACATGTACGTAATTTTGACGAATTTTTCCCAAGTTTTAAGTATTTATTTGTTTCCCCTTTAATGGGTTTACAGTGGAAAGGGTGTCTATGACCGTAATGTTGGAGTTTTTTTTTTTTTTGTTAGTCTTTGAGCATCCTCAAAGACAGTTTTTATGGAATTATCGGTTTTTTCATTTTTTTCTCTCTTTTCCTCTCTCTCTTTTTCCTCTTCTTCTCTAGTAGCTAGCTAGTTTGCTGCTATCCTTTATATATTTATTTTTATAATAAATAATTTTTTGTATTTTTTGTTTTTTCCCTGTCTGTCCGTTTTGCCCATCTGTCTGTTTCTATCTCATTTGCCTCTTCTCTTTTCCCCTCTCTCTCTCTATTCCTCTCTCTTCTCTCTCTCTCTCAAAAAAATTGTTTCTTGGGTGTTTCGCCCTTTACGTTTAGTTGTGGGGGTTTCTCTGTAAAAAACAAAACCTCTTTTTGTGTTTCGTGTGTTTGGATTGTTTTGGCCCTTAGCCCTTACAAAAATTTTTTTAAAAGCTTTGCAAAAACGTAGGTTTTTTGGTTTTTTGTAAGACCATTCCAAGTAGTTTTTGGCAAGTTTAAATCCCGTTTATCGGGGTACTTGTAGGGAATATTAGGCTAAAAATTCCCTGTAACTTTTCGATTGAATTTTTTAAGTTCAATTTAAGGCGACCCCAACGTTTAGGTATCCTTGTAAGATCATTGGGTTTTTTCATTCATGGTACACTTAATTGGTAATCAAAGTCCTTTGTAAAAATTTGTCTATTTTTTAAATTTCCATAGTTAAAACCTTTAATTGTATTCTTGAACAGAAAAACAGTTTTAAAAAATTCCTTGTCCCTTTCAATTTTTAAAAATTTCCCCTTTAAAAGAAATAAAATTTTGGTTTATATTCCTTTTACAGATCACCCCGGTTTTTACTTTCCCTTCACAAAAATTTTAAACTACTATGAAATAAAATTTACGGGGACGTTAAAATTTACCCCCTTTTAAATGTGATTCAGTAAAAATGCTCGTTTTCCTTGCCCCCCTTCCCAAAACCCCCTTACAAGCAAAAGATTAAATTTCAAATAAAAATTAGAAAAGGAAAAATCCGTTTCACACGGTTTTTTGGTCACAGGGATGAGAAGCCCTGTTCCCCACAAAAAACCAGTTTCGGGAAATTTTCCCCTCCGGTAGGCCCGGGCCCTTTTCCCAACGAACGAGATTTTTGTCTTTAAAAAAACAGCGCAAGATAAAAATTTAAAAATTGCGTCATCCCCAAAGAACCCTGGGAAAACCCCTTCGTCACAAATTATGGAGGGGTTTTTGAAAGGGCAATGGGGGAAGGGGGAATTTTTGGGGCCAACAGAAAAAAAAAGGGGGTTTAAATCCCCTTGGTAATGTGAAGTGGGGGTTGAAATTGGACATTATTGCTGGAAAAGATAGTTGTGTTCCTTGGGGTTCAATTAGTTTTCTGTTAAATTTTCCCAAAAAGCTGAAAACGCAAAACCCCCCCTTGGAGGATTTTTGGTTAAGGAAACCTAGCGGCCCACCCCTGGCCCAAAACCCGATAGAAAATTTACAAAAAGGTTCCGGTAGCGAAAATTAAACCAAGTTGCTTTTAAAAAGCCGGTATGATAAAGTTTTTTTAAGCATTTTTCCTGTTAAAGAGGTGGGGTTTTTTTATAAACTTTAAAAAATTTTTAAAAGGGTTTAAGCCTGTGTAAAAAAGTGTTCTTTTTATCGCCCCCCGCTTTTCCGCTTTTGAACTAAAAGGTAGGTGGTGGAAAAAGGGGGAAATTTTTCGTGTTGGGGAAACTTGAACATGTCAATTTCTCAGGGATTTTCAAACGGGGGAAAATTGGGCCCCAAAATTCGGAGCAAAAAGAAAAAGTCATGTGCTCTCCCGTTCTGTTTCCCTGTGGGATGACTTTTTTTCCATTTTTGTTCTTTTTCCCCAAGGGTTATAAAAACTTAGTGTCTTTTTTCACTTTTAACCGAAAAAAGTTGATTTGTTTTTTAAATTTTGTGTTATTAAATAAAGTAATGCCCCCGGCCCAGAAAGCCTAAAATGCATTTTTTTAAAACAAAAATTGAAGTGAAAACAAAAAAGGGGACGGGTTTTAAAGCCCGAATTCGGGACAAAGGTCGGTTGCCCATTGCTTTTATCTGCAAAATGTAAGGTGACAAAAAAGGGTGCCCGGGTGGGGTTTAAGGGGGGGGCGGGGGGGTAAATTTTTTTTCTTGCACTTGTTCCAAAAAATTGCTCCCCCAACGGTGAAAAGGCCCTTTTAAGGAAAGTTGTTTTCCGAAAAGTGTCTGTTTTGGGACTTTAGTTCGGGTGTAATCATACTTCCTTGAAATATCGATCCCCAAATTTTCTTTTAATTCCAGCCGTTTAGGGAAAGGGGGTTTTGGGTGTAAATGGGTGAAAAAAGTGAAGGTGTGGGTCGATTCTTTTCTCCCCACCCCAAACCCCCCCCCCCCACCCCCAAACCCTTTTTCTTTTTTTTTTTTTTTTTTTCTTTAGGGGGCGGGTCGTGCCTCCCTAGGGTTGTTAAAATTGTGATAGTCATGCCCTATGTGGGGAAGAAGGGAAACCCACGAATTTAAAGTTTAACCCACTTTAAGGGGAATGGTCGCGGGTTTTGCGTTGAAAAAATTTCCAAAAAAGAACTCGGGGGGAGGGCTGTTTATTCGGACCGGGAACCCTGGTTTCCCATTCGGGAAAGAAGGCCAAAGATTTTGGGGTTGTATTTTTGTTTCACCCAGAACCCTTTACAAATTCTTTTATCTTTCATAATCTTCATATCTTCACAATAATCATATTATACGGGTGGGTTTTCATCACAAAAAAAAATATTCTTTATAAATAAAATGAAATTTGCCCGCTTGTGTTTGGTAAAGTTTTGATTCCCTATTTTTTTCTTTTAAATTTCATTTATTTGTTCCATCTTTTATTTCTATATATTTGAAAGTAGTTTTTAGTATTGTTTTTTTATTTTTTTTATCTTTTATTATTTTTTTAGGAAGTTATTGGGTCCCCCTTTTCCTGTCAAAAAAAACCCGGTTTAAGCCCTTACAAACAAAAAACTTTCGTTTAAGCAATGGGCGCCCTACCTGGGTAGGGACTTGAAAAACCCCTGACGGCGTTTCTTTCGTGTTTCCCGGGGGTTGGTTATTTATTAATAGGTTTTCTTCTTAATTTTTTCATTTTCACGCAGGTGCTTATTTGTGAAACGTGTTTTAAATCCCAAAGGCTAAAAAACTTTTTTTTGAAATTTTATTTGGGGGTTTTGGGGGTTTTTTAAATTTTTGGGGGTTTTTAATTTTTTATTTTTTGGGCGTGTTTAAAACACAGGGGGGGAAACGGGCGGTTTTTGGGGGGTTTTTCACCCCGGGGAAAAGGAAAAACCGGTTTTGGAAAAAAAAAACGGAAAGTTAGAAAAGCAATGCAAAAAAAATTCGGGGGAAGGGAAAAAAAAAAAAAAAAAAAAAAACCCCCCAACGGGGTTTGGGGGAAAAGGGCAAAAAAGGCGAAAAGATTTAAAAGGCCCCCCCCCCCCAAGGATCACCGCCGGGGATCACGGAGTTCCCGGGGGCTTTTTTTTCCCAAAATGAGCTATTAAAAGGCCCCCCTCTTTGTTTATGCCTTTTTTTGGCAATTGGTTTTTTCCTTACAAGGGGGGGGGAGCTCTTTCGTATTATTTCCTTCCCTTTCCCGAAATTCTCCCCCTGTAACTTGTCTTTTGTCCTCCCCCAAAATTCCGCCTTTTTTAAATTTTTTCTTTTTTGTTTTTGGTTTTTTCTTTTTATGCCCTGTCGTTGTAAGCCTTTTCCCCTTTGTTTTTTGGAAAAAGGGAAAAATTTTTGTACTTTTTTCCCCAAAAATTAAGGAAAGGACAGTCCCGACGAGGAAATTAAAGATTGCCCGGGGGCAGTTTCCTTCTGCCAAATTCACTAGTTTTTATTTAAACCGTGGGTTTTTTATGTTTTTTTCCCTTTTTAAAAGGAAGGGGGGGGTTTTTTAATTTTTTTTATTAATTTTTTTTTCGTTTTTTTTTTTAAAACCCGAAGAGTGAAAGAATAAGAGGAATAAAATTTATCGCTCACCCAACCCTATTTGTTTTCACCTAGGGATTTAAATTATTTTAATTTTTGCAACGGC
>JAMYXO010002863.1:15000-22158 GCA_033310375.1 Conus canariensis | reverse complement strand
TTTTCAATAAAATGGGGGGGTTTGTCCTATTGAAATTTAATGGTCTTTTTTGAAAAAAATTGGCCCACACGTGTATTAAAACTTTTCCTTTTGTTTTTTAAAGAACAATTTTAAATTTAAAAATTTAAATTTTAATATTACCCAATAAATTTTCCCAAATTGGAAAGGTTTTATTTTTTTCATTTGCACTTCCCCAACCCCCCTTCGGGGTCAGCCCCAGACCTGGGGGGGGTTTCGAATTTTTTCCTCCCCCTTTCCCTCGAGCTCTTAATGGGTTTGGTTTTTCCAGTGTGGGCCCCCGAGTCTAAGTAGTTTTTAAAACCTCCGCCGGGAACCGAACAGCTTTTGGGCCCATTGGGGGCCAAAACTCCCTTTCTGGGGGCCTCCCTTTTGCATGGTGCCTTTTCACACTACCCCTTTAAAAATCAGTTATGGGTAGTTTCCCCTTGTCTCTCCGGTTTCCTTGAAAAACCCGACGTCATTTTGTTTTGAGGAAGGAAAGACATTCCCTTTTTTTAAAACCCGTGGGGTTTAATTTTTTGTGGAAAGGGGGGGAAAAAGGCGTGTGTGTGGGGGGTGGTTTGTGGGGGGTTTTGTGTGTGTGTTGTGGGGGATGTTCCTTCCGGGAAACTCCCTTTTCCTGCCCGGCAAGGGGGGTCCTTTTCCCCTACCCCATAGCTTGTGAAAAAAATTGGCGGAGCCCAAAAAGAACGGCAAACTGAAAAGGGCAGCCCCAGAAGCAGCACGGGGAAACCCCCTCAGCACATAAGCGTGATGGTTTTCCCTTGGGTCCAAAGATTTTGCAGCTGCGCCCCTTCCCCTCAATGAATGGGAACTGACCTGTGAGGGGGAATCTTCCATGGCCTGTCAACCCCTTTTAGGGGGGAAAATTGGCCCCGGGGCCCCCAGGCAGCGAAAGGACTCATAGAACAACGGGTTTTCCCCCCGAGGCCCAAAAACAAAGGGGACGTCGAACCCCCCCGGCCCCGCTTTTTTTGTGCACTATGTGCACATTTTTTCTCCCCTTGAAAAACCCCTTCCCTTTCCCAAATCCCTTAAAACCTGGAAACCCCCGAGGCTGAAATTGGGGTTCTTTTCCCCTTGGGAAGTCAGGTAAAAGAGCCCCAATTTAGTCAAAAAAACGAATTCCAGGCTTATTTCCCAAGCCCCCGTGGAAGGTGAAGAAGGATTAGTTTTCGAAAGTTTTTCTGTGGAGCGAGTTCCTCTGACCCCACGCTCCCCCGAAACAAGCAAAAAAAGGGGTTAAATTTAAATTTTTCCCGGGCCATAAAAAATTTCCCTATCTTTTTTTGTTGTTTTTTGTTGTTGTTGTGTTTTGTTTTTAAAAAATTTCCCAAATTTTTAAAAGGGGTTTTTAAATTTATTTACAAAAAACCATGATATAAGGTTTTTAAAAACACATGACATAAATTATTACAACTCCATAAAATCTTGGCATTCGGAAAAAGTACATCATGTATAATTATGAAATTTTATATTTGGCTTAATAATTTTGTTTGGCAGGCAGGCGTGATTCATCTCCATAAAAGTATTTTATATTTCTCCATTTTATTCTTTAGTCCATTTTCCTTCAAAAAAATTTTAAAGATTTTAACTTTTAAAGATTAGGTTTTCTTTTGTTAATTCTACATTTATAAAGAAATTTTTCCCATTAAAATCTTAGGTCTAGCATATAAATCAGTTTTTGTTTTCTATCCATAACAATAAAATTAAATCTCCACATTAAGGGAAATCTTTCACAGTGTGAACATTTTAATTTTCAGATTTTTGAGGAGGAGATCATTTTCCAAAAATACAGAAAAAACTCACATTTCCAATAGGTAATGTTTAAATTGGAGTTCTTTCCCCTCTTTTACAAAAATTCCATTTTCCTTCTTAATTTGTTATTTTCAGCACACTGTTTGTTCCCAAAAATTTCTGTGGTTATTTTAATTTGGAACCTTTTTAGTTTTTTTTCTTTAATTTTCTTAACCCTTTTTTAGTACCTCCTTTCCAGTCAATAGGTATTGTGTTTTTCCCCCACTTAAAAAAGGAAAAAATGTTAAAAATTTAAATTTTGGTTTCCCCCATAATTTTAAAAATTTTGTACGATTTCCCTTTTAGAAACCCCTACAAATTTTTTTAAGTGTTTAAAGTTTTTTTCATTACTAAGGGTTACTGTCTAATTTAAAATATTTTTTTCTTTGCTTTTAAAGTTTTGGTTCGAATGCACGCAACTTATTAATAAAGGGAAAATTTTACCGGGAAATCCCATTTTCTCTGCCCGTTCATAACAGCTTAGAAAAATTTCCATCAAAAATCGAGAAAAAGGGGTTTTTAAAAAAAAGAAAATATTTTTTTGAACCCCTTTTCTTGTAAAAGAATGTTTTTTTCCCCCTTTTTTAACCTTCTCATTTACAGAAAATATTTTTAGTGGTTTAAATCTGTACTTTGTTTTAATTCTCCCTGTTTGCAGAACCTTTGATATGATTAAAAAAAACCCCCTTTTCCCAAAAAAATTTTTTAAAGGAATTATTGCTTTCAAAAAAATCTTTTCAGGCCATATGCATAAAAATTACTTATTTCGGGAAAATAATGAATGAAATATTTTTTTCCAAATTATGGTTGTACATGGCCCTTTTTTCCTTTACCCAGGCTATTTTAAGGAGCTGATTTTCATTTTAAGGTGGGGTATCCCTTACCCTTTCCCTTTTTTGTGTATTATGTATTGAGTTTTTTCTTGATTTAATTTTTTTTTTGTTTTTTCCCAAAAAAAATTTGAAAAAACACAGTCTGAAAGAAAAAAGCAATAGGGAATAGGCGGTTTCCCGGAAAAAATGATCCATTTTGTACCCAAATGTTGATATTACAATGATTTGAGCACGGGCTACTCTACCAAAATGGTGTTATTTTTCTTTTTTGCCCAATATTTTAAACGGGTTTTGGATTTCCCCGAAAATTTTATTTTTCCCAAAATTAAATTTTTCGGAATATCAAAATAGACTATTCCAAAAAAACCCCCATCCCAAAAATTTTAAAATTTTTAAAAGGGGTTTTATTCCTTTTTAAATAATGGGGAAAATATGTGTTTGTAAAATTTTTTTCTCTGAAACCCTAGCCAAATTTTAAAACGTTTTTTCATCTTCAATTTGAGTCCAGTTTTTTGGGCTCAAAATTCAAAAAGGGTTTTTGCGAAAAAATTTTCGCAGGGTTTTTTTTTATCGCCTTTTTAAGTGAAGGTAATTTTTCGTTTTTGAAAAACTGGTTTTTTTTTTAAAATTCTGTGTTTTCTTTCTTTTTGCCTTTGATATCGGGATCTTGCCTTATTTGGGTTACTTTATTTAAAACACAAAAAAAAAAATAGATAGGAGATATAGGGTCCCTTGATGGAAACCCTTTTCCCAATTGAAAAAACTTGAAGCCCCCAAAATTTTTCCCGTTCACTATTACGTAAGATTTTAGGTTACCCGTAAAAAAAATTTTTAAAAAAACCCTTTGTTGTATTCCTTTTCCGAATCGAAGGCCCCCAAAATTTTATTTCCTATATGCCCAGTTAACTGAATCAAAAAGCTGTCTCAAAATCGACGAAATTTAATAACCCTTTTAAGCGTTTTCACTTCAAAATTTAATAAATTTAAAATCAAAAAATTGTTCGTAAACTCGTTATGGGGTTTTTGGTTTAAAAAAATTTTTATTTTTGTTTGCAATAAGGCTGGGGCCCAATTTTGATGTAGCTTTTTAAAAGTGAGATAGGTCTCCATTTCCCTTTAAATTTTATTCTCGCGGTTTTTTCCCCTTTTGGGGAAGCCCCAATTATTTTTCCCTTCTTTTTGTTTTTAATAGAATTCCTCATTACTGTACCCCTTTCCATTTAGAAAACGGAAACAAAATCTCCAAATTTGTCTCCAAAAGAATTTTATAAAAAGTTTACTGCCCATACCGTCTGTTCCAGGCTCTTATCATTTTCCATTTTTTTTTGGAAATTTAGTAGCTTCTTCTAAAGTAATTAACCCCTCCAATTGTTCGATTCTAACTGATTTACCCTTGGAGGTTTTCTTAGATTTTCCAATCTCAATATTATTTTGCTTCCTTTTCCGCTTTATAAGTTTTAAAAAATAGTTCTTTGTCTTGGTAACATTTCACCCGTTTCTGTCAGAGTTTTTCCGGGGGTTGGGGAAAAAGTTTACGCAAAAATGTGCCCTATTTTCCCTAGCGGAAAAAAGAAGAAGAAAAATCCCTAATGCCCCGGGGCCAGACTGTTTTCCCAAAACAGGGGTGATGTTGAATGATTTGTTTTTGTACCAGTCGCAAATATTTTTTCCCTCGAGAAAAAAATTTTGTCGGAAAAGTTTTTTTCGTGCCAGTTTGTTCTAGTGATAAATGTTTTTCTCTTGAGGATCAAACCATCCTTTTTTGCTGATGTGTGGAAGCTGGTTTTTAATTCATTTTATTTAAAAGTTTTTTCCCCGTAGGGAAAAATTGTTCTTCGGGCAAAAAAAATTTTTAGCTTCGGGAAAGTAAAAAAAGGGAAGATTGGATTGCTCTTGATCGTTTAAAGTGTGCTCAGCCACACAACCCTTTAAATTGTCCTTGAATTTTGGGGACTCAATGCCAGGTTTGTGAAATTTGGAAATTTTTGTCAGTTTTATTAGTTTAAACCCTTCTAAAAAAATCGCTTGATAAAATTCTTGCGTGGTGTGTGTGTGGTGTTTTCCCTGTGGTGTTGTGTGTGTGTGTGTGTGTGTGTGTGTGTTTTGTGTGTGAGTGTGAACCCCTTTCTTCAACTTTCCCCCTTGCTTTAAAATTTGATATTTCGTTGAAAAACGTTTTCCAAAATGGCCCCCCTTCTTAGAAAATTGTTATTATTTTAAATTATGAGGGATGAGGGTGATGATGATGAGTTTATGATGTGATGATGAGGGTTTGATTGTTGCTGCTGTTGTTGTCTTTGTTGTTGTTGTTATTGGAATTATCATCATCATATCATTATATTTTTATTATTATTTTTTTTTATTTTATTTTTTTTACTGTTTTTATTTTTAAATTTATTTTTATTATTGTTATCACCCAATTTTCATCGTTGATTCATCATGTCATGATCATTTTTTTATCATTATTTTTTATCATCATTATTATTATTATTTTTAAGATTTTTATTGTTTTTTAATTTTTATTTTACTTTTACTTTTTACTCCTACTATTTCGGTTTTTATTTTATCAAATGGTTGTTGTTGTTATTATCATTTTTAAAATTCATTATCATTGTTATTATCATTATATCTTTTTTTCATTTTTAAACCCATTATTTTTAAATTTTTTTTCCCCAAGAGAAATTGTTATAGCTTTCTGTTCTCGGTTAAACATCGAGTTTTAAAAGCGCTCTGCAATCAACGCTTTTCTTTGTTTTCGAGGGGCTCTCTACTGGGGCAGCCGATGAAGAGCACCCTGCGGGGCCCCAACATTCAGTCGTTTCCTTTTTCCATTCATTAAACACAAGTCACTCGCTTTTTTCCCATTCTTTTCTTTCATTTCTTGGTGAAAAATATGAGTGTACTTTTGTCATCGATACAAACGGCCCAAAAACTTAGTTTTTCTCTTCCAAAAAAAATTTGATCATAGAATTTTAAATGTGTCCCAAAACACGGAACCTGGTCTGTTTTTCCCCTTTTCGAAGGTTGGTTTTTTTTTTTTTTTTTTTTTTTTTTTTTGTTTGAGTCTTTTTCCAAAAGGGAAAAAAATCATCTGTCCCAAAACCCGGCCCAATGGGAAAACTTTTGGGAACCGAAACCCCCCACGATCACCAGAATTGGGGTTTTTGGGGGCTTTCCAAACCCTTGAGCTACTCGGGTCAGTCCTTTGGGAAATTGGGGGTTTTGGGATTTTTACATCTTTAAGGTCCCCCTTTCATGTAAGGGTTTGCATTTTTATTTAATCTGATGGCATGTAATTTGATATGTCTTTATAAAGAATGGATTTTTTTTTTTCCCCCTACACAAAACGCACGCACAACCCCAACACCACACACACACACACACAAAACAAAACCACACACACACATCACTATATTATGTCTATTCTTTATCTGTATCTGTTCTTTTGGTGTATTTCCTTTGGTTTTTTTAGGCGTGAGAGACATTGCTATAAAATTTTGTTTTTTTTTCCCTCGGATTTGGGTCTTTGACCCAGTGCACCAAACTGAAAGCGTGCGAAATTACTCAGACAGCCCGGGTTCGTGACAAAAAACCGTTATTTTAGGCGTTGAAAAAAAAGACCAGGGGGGGTTTGGGGGCGGTTGTGCCCAAAAAAATTTTGGGGCAGTGCCAGGAGGGATTTGGGCGGTTTTTCCCGGGGAATCTTGGCGGCAGGAGGGGGGGGTTGGGGGGTTTTTTTGCCCGGGAAATTTTGGGCCAGTGCCAGGAGGGAGTTGGGCGGTTTTTGTCCGGATCTTGGCAGTGCCAGGGGGGAGTTGGGCGGTTGTGTCCAGGATCTTGGCAGTGCCAGGAGGGATTTGGGGGCGGTTTTTGTCCAGGATTTTGGCAGTGCCAGGAGGGAGTTGGGCGGTTTTTGCCCGGGATCTTGGCGTGCCAGGGGGAGTTGGGCGGTTGTGTCCAGGATTTGGCAGTCCCAGGAGGGATTTGGGGGTTTTGTGTCCAGGATCTTGGCAGTGCCAGGGGGGGAGTTGGGCGGTTGTGTCCGGATTTTTGGCTTTGCCAGGAGGGAGTGGGGGCGGTTGTGCCCAGGATTTGGCAGGGGCTTTTACTTTTTAAAGAAACCCCTTTTCCCACCGCCCTCCTTGGAAGCCCAGGGCCCGGGCCCAAAACTACGGAGGTTAATATTGTTGCAGCCTACTTTTCGAGAGGCCAAAAACAGTTTTTTCCTGCTCAAAATCTGATCTCCCCCCAACCCCCCTTCTCTCCCCCCTTTTCAGGCAGTTGAAGGGCCTTTTCAGAAGAAACTAAGGCCCCCCTGCTCCTTCCTCCACCAAAAACCCAAAATTTTCCCAGGAAAGAAAGTTTAAAGTCATACCCACACGTTTAACTGCCCGTACTTATCGAACGCTTATAACTTTTCAGCTTTTTTTTAAATTTAAAATTGGGATGTAAAGCCGGGGTCCCAACGGGGACGGTTCACCCCCCCACGCTTAAGATTCCTTTAAAA
>JAMYXO010002863.1:0-10000 GCA_033310375.1 Conus canariensis | reverse complement strand
AAAAACCCAAAACCCCGGGTTAAATTTCCTGCCTTTTTTTTTCCCCCTTCCCCGGGGCCCCCCCCCTTTTTTTCCCCCCCCCAAAACCCCCCCAAAAGGGGAAAAAAAGGGGAAAATTTTCCCCCCCCCCCCCGGGGGGCCCCCCCTGGGGGGGGTTTAAAAACCAAAAAGGTTTCCCCCCCAAATTGGTTTTAAAACCCCCCTCCAAAAAAACCCCCCCCCCCCCTTTTTTTTAAAAAAAACCCCCCCCCCGGGGGGCCCCCCAAACCCCCCCCGGGCCCCCCCCCTTTTTAAAACCCCCCCCCCCTTTTTTTTTTTCCCCCCCCGGTCCCTTTTTTTGGGCCCACCCCACAAAAAAAAAAAACCCCCGGGGGGAAAAAAAATTTTTTTTGTTCCCCAAAAAAAAAAATTAAAAAAAGGGGGTTTAATTTCCCCCTTTTTTAAAAAAACCCCCCAAAAAAATTAAAAAAATCCCTTTTAGAAAAAAATTTTTTTAAAAAAAAAAAAAAAAAGGAAACCCCTTTGGGGGCCCCCCCCCCAAAAAACCCCCCCCCCAAAAACCCCCCCCCAAAAAAAAAAAAAACCCCCCCCCCCCTCAATTTTTTTTGGGGGAAAAAATTTTTAAAAATTACCCAAAAATTTTTTCCCAAAATTTTTCCCCCTTTTTTTTTTTAAAACCCCCGGTTTTTTAACAATATTTTCCCTTTTTTTCCTTTAAAATTTTCCGAAACCCTTATTTTTTTTCTTCCCCCCCCCCAAAATTTTAAATTTTAAAAAAAAAACCCCCCCCAAAAAAAAAATGTTTCCTTTTTTTTTTCCCCCCCCCGGGCCCCCTTTTTTTTTTTCCTTCCCCCCCCTTTTTTTTAAAACCCCCCCTTCTGGGTTTTTAAATTTTAAAAAATTTTTAAAAATTTTAAAAAAAAATTTTTTTTAAAAAAAATTTTAAAACCCCTTTTTTTTTGTGGTTCCCCTTTTTTTTTAAAAACAAAACCCCATCCCTTTTTTAAAAAAACTGTTCTTTTTCCCCTTTGGGCCCCCCCCCCCTTTTTTTTTTCCTTTTTTTTAAAAACCTTAAAAAAAAATTTTTAAAAAAAAAAATTTTTTTTTGGGAAAGGGGGGGGTTTTTTTTTTTTTTAATAAAATTTTTTAACCAAAAAAAAAACCCCCCGGGGGAAAAAAAAATTTTCCCTTTTTTTTTTTCCCCCCCTTTTGGTTTTTTTACAATGGTTAAAAAGGGCCCCCTTTTTCCCCCCGGGCCCCCCCAAATTTTTAAAAAAAAATTTTTTGGTTTTTTTTCCCCCCGGTTTTAAAAATTTTTTTTTTTTTTTTTTACCCAAAAAAAAACCCCCCCCCCCCCCTTTTTTTTATGGGGGTTTTTTTTTTTTTTTTTTTAAAAACCCAAAATTCCCCCCTTTTTATTTTCCCCTTTTTTTCCCCCCCCCCAAAATTTTTTTTTAAAATTTTTTTAAAAAAATTTTAATTTTTAAACCCCTTTGGTTTTGGAAAAAAAACCCCGGGGAAAAAATTTTTTTAAAAAAAAAAAAAACCCCGCCTTTTCCCCCTTTTTTTTGGGCCCCAAATTTTAAAACCAACCAAACTTTTAAAAAAAACCCCCCCCAATTTCCCCCAAAAAAAACCCCAATTTTCAACCCCCCTGGGGGGGGGTTCCCTTTTTTGGGGAAAAAAAAAAAAAAAAAAAAACCCCCCCCCCTTTTTTTTTTCCCCCCCCCTTTGGGCCCCGGGGAAAAAAACTCCGGTTTTCCAACCCCTTTTTAAACCCCCCGCGGAAAAAGGGGCCCCCTTTTTAAAAATTCTTTAAAAAAAATTTGGGGCAAACCCCCCTTTTTTTTCCCCCCCCTTTTCCCCAAATCCCTTTTTTTTTTTTGGGCCCCCCTTTTAAAATTTTTTCCCCGGGGTTTTTTGAATTTCCCCCTTTTTTTTTAAAAGGGGGCCCCCCCTTTTCCCCCCTTTTTGGGGGGGGGGTTTTTTAAAAAAACCCAAAGGTTGGGGGGCCCCCCCAAAAAAATTTCTTTGTTCCCCCGTTCCCCCTTTTTTCCCCCCCCCCAAAAAAAACCCCCCCTTTTCCTTCCTTTCCCCCCCTTTTAAAAATTTTTCCCCCTTTTTCCCAAAATTTTTTCCCCCCCCCCAAACCCCCCTTTTCCCCTTTCCCCAATTTTCCCCCCCCAAAAAAACCAAAACCCCCCCTTTTTTCCCCCCCCCCAAAACCCCCCCCAAAAAAAACCCTTTTTCCCCCCCAAAAATTTTTTTTCCCCCCCAAAAAAAAAAGGGGGGGTTTTTGGACCCGGGGGGGAAAAAAAACCCCCCGGGTTTTTCCCCCCTTTTTTTAAAACCCCTTTTTTTGGGGGTTTTTTTTTTTTTTAAAAAAAAAAAACCCCAAATTTTTTTCCCCCCCTTTTTTTTCCCCCCCTCCCCCCCCCTCCCCCCTTTTTTTTTAAACCCCCCCCAAAATTTGGGGGAACCCCCCCCCCCCAACCCCTTTGGGGGGTTTTGGGGGGCCCCAAATTTTAAAAGGGGTTTTTTTAAAAGGGGGCCCCCAAAAAAATGGCCCCCGGGCCCTTTAAATTTTTTTTTAAAAAAAAAAATTTTTTAAAAACCCCCTTTTTTTGGGGGGTTTTTTTTTTTCCCCCCCCCCCCAAAAATTTGGGGGGGGGTTTCCCCTTTTTCCCCCTTTTTTTTTTTTCCCCCCTGGTTTTTTTTTCCCCCCCCCCCAAAAAAAAATTTTTTTAAAAAAAATTTTCCCTTAAATTATTTTTCCCCCCCCCCCATTTTCTCCAAACCCAAACCAAAAACCCCCCAAAATTTTTTTTCCCCCCCTTTTTCCCCTTTTTTTTTTTAAAAAAAAAACCCCAAAGTTTTAAATTTAACCTTTTTTTTAAAAAAAAAAAAAACCCCCCCCCCCCCTTAAACAAATTTTCCCCCCTTTTCCCCCCCCCTTTTTTTTGGTTCCCCCCCCCAAAATTTAAAAAACCCCTTTTTTTTTTTCCCCCCCCCCCCGGAAAAAAACCCCGTCGGTGAAGACTAAATCCAGAAAACTTTTTGGGGGAACTGGGTGTGGGGGTTTGTTAAGGGTGGGGGATTTCTTTCGGGGGCGTTTGGGAATCTTTGGGGGCCAACACCAGGGAATGCGCCCCGGATAAAGGGAGGTTTTCCCTTCGCCCCCGGGCGGGGGCGCAAGGACCGGGTACTTTTGGGGCCCAGGGTTTCAAGGGGATATTTTGGGATGCTGCTGTTCTGGGGACCCTGTTTTGGGGTGTACGAGTCCCTTTTAAGCCGTCCTTTTGTTGGTGGGGGGACAGTCTGTCTTTCATGGAGTGGCCTTTGCAACCTCATAAAATTTGGGGCAGCCGGGGTCAGGAGTTTGGAGTCTCTGTGACCTAAAGGGGGGCTGGAGCTCTGTGAGGGTTTAAAAAGTCCTAAATTTTGGGCGTTAAACTTCATGGCCCCTGTGTTGATGGGTACTTGTTTTCTGAACCTTGCTGATCCGTTAAAGGTTGGATTTGGCCGTAGTGCCCCAGCAGTCAGGGCCTTACTCCAGATTCCCTGACTCTACCAGTGTACGTATCCGGGGGTCTTTGTTTTCTGCGCCCCATGGTTTTTCCTCCCAGCTTTTCATGGGGGAAGGGTGGTACTTTGGTTTCCTGAAGATGTTCATTTTACTTCCTAAAAACCATATTCGGCAATTTTCAGAAACGCCCGGTTAAATCTTTGAACCCAATTTTCCCCAAATCAAGCGCCAGTTTTCAAAAAAAGGTTTTTTTCCTTGCTCCAAACATTTTCGCGTCTTCTTCTCCCTGCTGTTTGCCCCTACGCCTTCCGACAGTTGAAAAGGGGCATTTTCCCCCCCACTCTAGGAGTGGGGAAGCCCTTAAAACCTGGCATCCCTTTCCAAAGGAAAAAAACGAAGGTGCGGAAAAAACCTTATCAATGGAGACTTTTCCGCAGATGTTGCTCCCTTCCCACTGCCCACACTGATTTGAGGGGGCGCTACAACGGCCCCTCACCTGCTTCGCTGATACCTGCCCCAAAAGTTCGGTCTCACATTCACCCCCAAAGAAGACAAACTCGGGGCCCCAAGGGACGTGGGGCAGCACCCCCCACATCCCCATGGGGAAATAGCACCCTTAAAAGTGGTCAACGACTTTACTTACCTGTGCTTCCCCTCCCCAGAAACCTCTTTTTGGGGGACGCCGAGCCTGAACGTGCGGATCGCCCAAGACAGCAATAGGGGAGGGCCCCATTAGCGAAGAGAGTCTGGGATAACCCCATGCGAACGTAAATTACAAGAAAAAAGCATTTTCGAGGCCTCCCGTGCTGAGCACTCTTCTCAAAGGGACGCGAAAAATTTTGGACCCTGTACCCCGACAAAAAGGGGCAAAATAAACGTTGACCCCCTGCGCTGCCCCGGAAAAAGGGAAACTCCGGGCCCTTTTACTTGGCGGGGATGTCATCACCAGAGGACTTTCCGGGCCCCAAGGCGGGGTTTCCCAGAATGTTTCCCATACTGACACAAAAACGCCGGCATGGTTTTGGCTTTGTCAGCTTGTAGGGTGACAGTGCACCCCCAAGGACATGCTGCCGGCGAGCTGGCTACGGGGCCTCCAGCCCCCACAGGACACCCCGCCCCTGCGCTGCAGTAAATTGTATCCCAAACGCTCCTAAAGCATCGGCCCCCTTCGCCCCAGAAAGACTGGAGCCCAAAACCCAGTTTCCCTTTTTTGGGTTTTTAGCTGGGGGTTTCCACTATAAAGGGCCCGGCATCAAGCAAGCAGTCAGGGGGAGAGAGACTCAGGGGAAGAACGGAGGGCGCCCAGACAGCAAAAGAATTGGGGCGGCATCCACCGGGAATCTATGTCGAAAACTTAAATGAAAAAAGCAGCTTCCCAACGGGTCTGCCCCCGATGATTGGGTTTTCAGCCACAGCGGCGCGGGAAACCCCCAAGACTGACTGACCCCATAGGGGGGCAAACCATTTTTCCTTCTAGACAGAGGATCCCAAAACAACAATCCTACATTCATATTTCCCCAAAATCCCAGCTTTTTTTGGGTTGTTGTTGCTGCTGCTCCTGCGTTTTTGTTGTTGTTGTGTTAATGGAGACCACCCAAACTTTGGCCCCACTACACGATCAACCGAGTATAAATTTGGTGCCATTTTTATGCACTAGGTGTACTCTTTGGAAAACAAAGCACAAAAAATAATCTGCAGAGATCGTTTTGGGAATTTCCCCTTTTGGTAACCCCTTAAATGATGCCATCAACGATTGAGAGTGATGGTGGGGGAGAGAAGTTTCCATTTGTGGTACTCCCCGCACCATAGCCCCTGCGTAAATTCGAGTGGCCTTGGGCTGGGGGCCCAGCATGGGGGTTTTGCGCAAACACTGGCTGATGCGGGTTTGTAGGGCAAAACTCCATATGCTGTAACCCTGGCTCCACGCCTTTCCCAAACCAGATTTTCCCTCACGCCAACCAGGTGGAAAGTTTTGTCCCCCTAGTCTTGGAAGGATTCCTCGGGGTTTGGGCAATAAAAAGTGATGTGTTCGATCGGTGCTTGACCACTTGGATGTTGGGGGTCGATGAAGGGTTTAAAGTCTCGGGTTTTCACTGGGGCCAAGTAATTCCCAAAATGTTTTTATGATGAAAATTCCCTACCCTTGTCCCCTGCGCTCTGTCAAATTTTCTTTATGCTATAGCTATTTTTTTGGTCAAAATTCTCCCTTTTTAAACCCAGAAAAAGGGGGGATTGGTTCTCTGCAAGTCGGGAATACGGGATTCTTCAGGTTAGGGATAATGTGAGTCCCTCCTTTATCCTCTTATATTTATTGGGGGAGGGGAATGGTGTTGGGGGCTGGTGCTGTTTTGTGGGAAATCTTTAGACTCCCAAGTCGGGTGAGGGGGGGGGAAATTACCCTAAATGGGAAAAAATCCTCCTTTTAACAGTGCGCAAGTAAGGGGGAAATCCCCCCTTTTACCAACCACCCCCTTTTTAAAAATTATTTCCCCGGGAGGGATGATGATAAAATTTTAAAAAGCTGCAGTGTAGAAATTCCTTGTGGCGAAAACTGTTTTTTACGAATTTTTTAATTTTTTAGCACCCCAAGTCTTTGCTCCGCAAGGGTGTGAGTCTGACAACAAATCGTTTTTTCCCAATTCGTCAGGGAAAAAAAGTGAGGGAGAATTTGGTCAGGAATTTTACAGCAGAAAATGAACAAAAACAAAACAAATGTTCCCCCTCATTTGTGTTCGTGTTTGCTTTAGTGCGACTTTTAAGTTTTTTTTTTGATTTTTTTTTTCAAATTTAAATAAAACTTTTCAAATGTTTTTGAATTAAAAAATCCCTAAGCGTTTATTTAAGGGGCTTGTGTGTCTTGATTTGAATCGGAAATTTGGGCCCATCTTTACGGGTGGCCCTATCATTTCCGGGGGGGAAGGGAAAGCTGTATAGACCCGGGCCTTCAGAAAGGTTCCCTGGGCGTTTCAAAAACCAAAAAAAAATCGACGGGTTTAATAAATTTACATGCCTTTTAGAATAATAGAAAATTTAAAAAAGAAATTTAAATTTAACGAAAAAACAATTTAAAAACCACAATAATTCAGAGAGACTGTTTATGTTAAGTGGACCCCCGGCCCCCTTTTCCAGTCTGAAAAATCCCCCCAAACGATGTAAGGCGGCCCCCCCCCAAAAGGGTTTTTTATACCCCAAAACTGTGATATAGTTTCGGGAATCTCAAAAAATCGACATGTGTTTTTAAAAAGACGAGTTTGAAAAGGGAAACGTCGCTTTCAATACGCCAAGTATAAACCTTTAGTGAGAAAATTTGGGTTTAAATTTTTCAGGGATAAAATGGACAAGTTTCAAACCCAAAAGGGCCACCCCACACAAAACCCGAAGTGTATCACCTCAAAACAGTGGTTTTACCCTTTTTTACATGCCCCAAATAAGATTCAATAGAATGAAAGAAGAGGGCTTCCCCGGTGAAGTAATTAGGGCCCCTGGTGAAACAGATTGGAGGTCGTGGTGGGGAGTGGATTTTTTTTGCGTGATATATTTGCGGTTTTTTTTTTTCTTTGGTTGGCTCAAAACTCAGAATTGATAAGTATACTGACTTCCTAAAAAAAAACGCCCAAAAAAAAAAAGCTGAAGGGGTTGGGGGGGGAATTTTATTGGTCACCCAAATTTTACAGAGTGGAAAACAGGGAAATTTAACGTGATTTGTTCCCTTACACCCCGGGAGTTTTGTGAAAATGTCTTTTGCAATAAAGTTTTTGTGGGAAAAAACCAAGGTACGTGGACAAAAAAACCCGTTGGGAAATCCCAATACCGTGGTTTGGCCACCATTTTCGTTGGGCAACGCTCGACACCGGGGGCTCATTGAGTGGACCCCGGTGGTTGATGCGTCCCCTTTTGGAAAACCCGCCCACACATGGACGGAAAGGCCCGGGGAAGTTGGCTTGTTGTGGTCCCTGGACACAGGGGGTCCAAACCGTCTGCCAAAATTTATCCCAAAAATGTTCTATTGGGTTTTTTTTAAAACAGGATGAGGGCTGGCCCGGGCAGCACATTTGGGCGTTTTTTTGCTGATTAAATTTTGGGTTGGCCCCCGGGGGTGTGTGGGGTTTTTCATTGTCCTGTTGGAAAGGGCCCGTTTGGGTGTTGGGAAAAAAAAAAAGGGAAAGACTGGGGGCTGGGGCACCTGGTTGGGTGTAGCGCCCGTGCATTGGGCACCCCTGTCCGCAACCAGGGCCCCCAAATGGGTTTTTGAAAGATGGGGCTGGTCCTATGGGGTGGTTTAAAGCCAAAATTTCACCCCAATCATAACGTTTGGGGGCCCCCCCAGGGGTTTCCCCTCTACCCACAGGAGTCAGCATAGCCCTTTCCCCCAGGTCGAGCCATTTTCTGGGCACCCCCGTAAGCCAATTTTCAATTTCAAAAAAGGCTCTCATCTGAGGAAAAATAAGCGTCCCACTGCTGCCTGGGCCCCCAAATTGATTCGGGCTTGGGCCCACCCGCAGCCCCGTCCTGCCCGGGGTTGTGGTTTTCAAAATAACGGGGCCTCTGTGGGACGGGCCCAAAATGCCAGGGCCCCTTTTTCCTGAAGACGCCGCCGCACGTGTTGAGGCTGATTCGTTGCTGGAGATTCCCAGGCACCTGTCGGGCAGTGTTAGCGGGTGTTTTTCCGCCCGTTTCCCCCATATGGGTTCGAAAAAAGAGGGGCCTTTGGGCCGGGGGGACGATCATCAAAGGTCCAGTGACTGGGAGCGGGGTTTTGCAAGACGATTAAGTTTAGATGTGGAAAAGGGTTAAAAAGTTGGGGACCTGCTTGGCACCAACCGCCTCCCGATGGCTAGGGACGATTGCGTCCCCCGCTTGTAGTCTTGGCATCTTGTAGCGCTCAGGGCGGCAAGTCGTTACCTGAAACCCTTTTTAGCGCGGCTTTATAAAGGTGCATGCCTACTATTGTGCTGGTTAACTTGGCTCTGCAAGGGTTGCCGTGGCCCCACAGCGCAAAACCGTTTTCCATTTTTGGGGTTTAACCTTCCCAATGCTGGGAGATGTGTTGTCCACAATTTTTTCAATGCACGTGAGTCTTGGAACCCCCAACCCAACCCTTTCCACAAAAGGTTTTTTCAATATTGTATATTCACCCCTTTTCACCCCAAAAAAAGCCTTTTTAGTTTTTTTCGCGTTTTTTTTATGGAAGTCAGTATATGTTATGGGCTCGACCCGGAAAAGTTAAACTGAGTTTAAACCAATCAATGGATCTGTTCTGGAAAGTGTTGGCAACCCTTTTCACAACCGAAAAGGAAGTTTTATATTTTATCGGGTTTTTGGGCTTAGGGTAGGTTTATTTTGAACAAAACGTGTAGAAAATTTAAACCCCGTCATGAAGTCTTGCACATACAAAAGTAGGGCCCCCACCTGCCCCGGTCGGGGTAGTGTTTTTTTGAATGGATTCTAGATTATTTTCCTACCTCCCCACCCAGTTCATAAAGAAGTCTCAAATTTCTCTTGGTTTTTATACTCTTGTGGCCCATTACTTCTTCAATTGTATGCCCATGATGACTTTCCCTTGGAAACCATGTTGACCCTCGGCCAAAAAAATGCTTTCTGGGTTTTCCCAGGTGGGGCCAAAGGTTTGGCTGGTTTAAAAAAGAGCCTTCCCAAAAATTTTTTAGGCCATTTCACGTGACGGGGGTTGGGGGGGGCTTTTTGGACTGTTTCCCCCGCCTCAGTCTTTTTAAAGGGCTGGTGTGGGGTTGGCCTTTTTTTCCCGGGTCATGTGGTAAAAGTTCAAGTAAATGTGCAAGGTTCGAAAAAAAGAGATGAACGCAGGGTGCAACCTCACCAAAAAATTGTGGGGGCCTGGGTGGTTTAAAGCCATTTCCCGACCACAGGGGTTTCTGAGTTGAGGGGCCCACCCTTAAATTCCTTACGTTTTCTTCTTTGATGTTGATGTCAATGCTGGTGGGGTGGTTTGGCGAGTCAGATGGTTTGGGACATTGTTTGGGGGGTGTTTCCCAAATTTTAAAACCGACTTCCAGATTATTTTAGGCTCGTTTAAAATGAGGAAAAAAGGGTTCAACGTTATTTTTCAAGGCAAAAAATATGCATCTTCTTCCCCAGCCTTTTTTTCGTCTTCCCCAAACAGTCACTTAACAGGTCCATCAGCGAGAGGAAAAATTTCCCGAACATGGGTGTGAAAAAAATGACCTGTAATGCATTTGCCGAAAAAAGTGCGGGGTTCGTTTTTTTACTATCCTTATCATCATCGATTAGTCAAATCTGCAATGTTTGGGGTTTTTATGAAACGTATGTTTTCCAAATGGGCGCATTCGTAATTTGCGTAAAACTCATGACATGTAAAATGAAAAAAGGGAAAGGTTTTCGGTTTAAAGACAGGGCCCCCCCTTTCTCTCTGTGTGTGTGGTGTGTGTGTGTGTGGGGTGTGTGTGTGTGTGTGTGCGCGCGGCGTGTCTGTGTTTT
>JAMYXO010002862.1:0-22168 GCA_033310375.1 Conus canariensis | reverse complement strand
ATCTCATGGAATGTGTTATCTAACTAATTGATTGATTATGAATTTTGTTGATAGGAGCTGAACAGCATGGCGATCTCATGAATGTATTATCTAACTAATTGATTGATTATGAATTTTGTTGATAGGAGCTGAACAGCATGGCGATCTCATGGAATGTGTTATCTAAACTAATTGATTGATTATGATTTTTGTTGATAGGAGCTGAACAGCATGGCGATCTCATGGAATGTGTTATCTAACTAATTGATTGATTATGAATTTTGTTGATAGGAGCTGAACAGCATGGCGATCTCATGGAATGTGTTATCTAACTAATTGATTGATTATGAATTTTTGTTGATAGGAGCTGAACAGCATGGCGATCTCATGGAATGTGTTATCTAACTAATTGATTGATTATGAATTTTTGTTGATAGGAGCTGAACAGATTTCCCTCTCCACCACAACTCCGATTGTCCTCACGTGAGATGGAACGAGACACAGAGTCTGCAAGACAACGGAGAAGGGAAGAAAGTGAGAGATGAAATAGTTGAAGGAAGTGTGATCTACTGCAGAAGGAAATAAAAAGTCCGTTGTTTCCATTCCTCTGGTGCTTACATCCATTCTTTCTTACTTATCTGAATGACTTCAAGATGGAGGAAGTTGAAGATGAACATTTTCACATGTATGTACACGCTAAACCTGTGAATTAGGACACATCCATATGGCTTTCCCCACAAGAATTGAGAAATGTGTCAGTGCACATTACATTTTATGTGCTGGAATGTACGAGTAAACACACGTGTTTGTGCGTATTCTGAATATGTCACATTGGGATCTCTGCCCTAACCCCGTGCAGTCTGTGACTTTTGTATGCTGACAAGCATATCTGTTACTCCAACTATTGATTATATTCTCACACACACAAGTGTGGACAGCATGTGTGCACATGTATGCTTGCACACGCCCGCGCACACACTCACACACCACACACACACAACACACACCACACACACACACCAACAACACACACACACACAAAATCACACAACAACACACACACACACACACATACACATACACACACACACACCTGCACACACACACGCACACGCCTGCACACACACACACACACACACACACATACACACACCCCACACATATTCTGTCTCTGCATCTGTCACGGGTGTCTGTCTTTCTAGTCTTTGTCTCTCTGTCTCTGTCTTTCTGTCTGTCTGTCTGTCTCTCTCCCTCTCTCTTCTCTCTCTCTCTCTCTCTCTCTTTCTGGCTCAGTAGGTCTGACTCTTGTCACTCAAGTATATTCAAAACATTTCGGGTGAAACCCAGTCAGGTGGACACACACATAATTATATATGCATGTGTTGCACACACACACCACACACACACACACACACACACACACACACACACACACAACACACTAACAATGATAATAATAATAATGAAAGAAATAATAGCATTGACATTAAAGTAACAATAATAATCATTGTTTTACTATTATTGTCATTTTCATCATCATCATCTCATCATCATCATCATCATCATCACCATCATCGTTGTTGTAGTGAAAATGTTCAGACACTGCCGATGACCCCAGTGCAGTCACAGAGTATTTTTGTGCAGGTATGCTGCTCCAGAAGCGCTTTAAAACCTTGCTCTGTGTTCTTGGCTCGCCATTGTAAGCTGTGTTCAGTGTGTGCACCTTTTTTTTTTGCTCTCCAAGCAATGCATGAACTGGCTAATATTGAGCAAAGTGCACATAATGCACCGCATTTCTCTGAACACAAGCATCACTTTTATTTGAAATGTTGTGTTGGTGTAATGGCTGTTGTTTTGTTACTCATAACGAGGCATGACAGTGTAAGATGCAACTTTAATCAGAGATGATGTATAGGAGATGGACACCTCTGAAGAATGCCGTACCAAAATAGTGAGGACAGAAGTCACAATGATGTGTACCATGCTCAGCTGCACTCTCTTTGTATTATCATCTTGATTTTCATTATACATGTAGTCTTACGTCACAGACATATATCATGATGATTCATTTTTTCTGCTGCGGGAACTTGTGTGTGCTCGTCCACAGTCGAATACTGGTTGTGCTCGCATGTTGTTTTGCAATTATATAAATGATATTTCAAATGCATTGCATAGTATAGGTGTATATATGTAATTATCTATGCATATATGTGCATGAGAGTTTGCACCGTTGACAGATAACTCTTCAAAACTGTCAATTCCTCAGAAGCAAGAGTTGCTCATCTCCTATTACAAAATCCCTGGTTTTAATTGGCAAAAAAAAAAAAAAAAAAAAAAAAGCACAGGCACAGAAATTCTTCTCTTGCTGGAAATCTATACAGTGGAATGTTTCGATGATATCCTGCTAAGTCTTGAGCATTGAATTTTGAAATGGAGGCAATCTTTATTGGAAGGTACGTTTAGATAGTGAGTCTGTTTTGGGGTGTCTTGGGGGTGTGTTTATTCAAAGGTTCAAGTAAATCTCCATTTTTCTGTGCAGCATTTTAAACATTTTCTCCAGGAACTCTATATCCAGTCAAAAGTTGTTGTTTTGTTGTAGCTTCGTTTTTGTTTTGTTTTTTTCTATTTCTCATTTCATTTTATATAATGTGTACCTCAAAAGGTGTGATTTATGAGTAAGCGGGGTCAGCATGTCAATGCTTTTTATGTATGCAGTGACTGTCGTCAGCATGCAGCTTTACTAGATTGATTGCTAATGTCATGTAATGGTCTGTCAGTTATTTTTCACAAATATATCAAACATAGAAACGATAGTGCACATTAAAAAAAAACCCTCAGTTGCTCACTTTCGCTCTCTCAGTCTCTCTCTCTCTCTCTGTTCTTTTCGTTTCTTTCTTTCTCTCCTCAAACTCTCTTTATCAGCATGCACATGCATATGCTGTCAGTATCTAACTCACTAACATTAAGAGACACAGCAAATGTACTCATACGTATGTGTGCAAGAACAGAAGTGCACACATACACATGGAGAGGCACACGTACAGCATCACGGCATCTCTCACTTTTGTTACTGTTTATGAGTTCACTATTTCATGTTCCACTTCCAGCTTCCTCCATCCATCCCCTTCCCACCACTCCCACCCCCTTCAGCTCTTTCTTTTCACTCTTGCTATCTCCTGCTTCACTCTCTCCCTTTACCTTCTGTTTCTGTGTCCGCATCGCACTCCACTTTTCCCCCCCTCTCTCTCTCTCTCTCTCTCTCTCTCTCTCTCTCTCTCTCTCTCTCTCTCACCCATCCTCCTTCCCTCCCTCCCTCTCTCTCTCTCTCTCTCTCTCACCCATCCTCCTTCCCTCCCTCCCTCTCTCTCTCTGTCTCGATTAATTATCTTTATGTGTGAAGGTAGCATATAATAAAAAGTCACAAAGGCCTTTTCTATAAATGTTTTTTGTTTCTCCTTGATTGACTCTGTCTGCCTGTCTGTCTGTCTGTCTCTCTCTCTCTCTCCTCTCTCTCTCTCTCTCTCTCTCTCCTCTCTCTCTCTCTCTCCTCTCTCTCTCTCTCTCTCTCAGTACAAATTCATTTACATTTAGTTTGAGAAAAAAAAAGAGAGGTGATCTTTGGGTAGATGTTCATTAAGCTGATGCTGTCTGTAAATCTATAGAATTGAAATAAGTTTGCAAACCACAGCAGCTGTACCAGCTTCATGGTTCATTTCAGCTGATTCAGTATTCTTTTTTTTAACTCAGAGGAAAGACTGCTGAGAGAAATAGAGGAAGCACGAGAAACGCGACAGATGACGGAAAAAAGAGCGAGAAGAGCTGGTGAAGAAGGCCAAGAGCCTGCAGACAAAGACACAGAACAGGAGAAACCATGGTGTGTAGAGGGGCCAGTGCGCTACAGTGTGTGTGTGTGTGTGTGTGTGTGTGTGTGTGTGTGTGTGTGTGCATGCGAGCACATATGTAATAAGTGTGCATGTGTGTTTCTGTTTGTTTATATGGAATAATACGTATACATGTCTTGGTGATACTTTGGTTCTTGTTTGGGATGATGTAGTTACACTCATGTGCATAATTAATATGGTATGTATTTTCTTATGTGTGTCTACTCAGGTATGCATGTGTACGCATGTGTGTGTGTACATAGGAGGAGAGGGGACAGGAGGAGGGGGGCATTACATAATGTGTGTGTGTGTGCGTGTGTGGTTATATGATAAAAGATAAGGAAAATTTCAAAAAAATGTATGATCTGTATGTGTTGGAGTTCAGTTTTAGAAATGTTAATCACAGTCTGAAAAAAAAAATATATATATATATATATATATATATATGAACATATTGCATAGTTGCTGTAAACCTCGACTGACCATAACAATACCATCTTTTTTCGTACTTACATGTGTAACAAATTTAGTCTGTGTCTTCATCCTGTTTCAGCTGCCATGTACATGTGTGTGTCCGTGACCTGTGTTGAACTCTTAATGCTGGCCTTTTCTCAGCAGTTACAAATACCAGCACAGCCACATTTGGCACTGCAATAAATGTTGATGAGACCTTACCTTCCACTTCATGCATGAATGTAGCACCAGTTGGAGGAGGCTGTAAATCGGCAATCAACAATGACAGCAGCATCTTCAGTGTGACTAAACTGACCTTAGAAATTGTGATTGTTGCTCTGGCCGTGGATGTGTGGACTGATATTATGTGCAAGCTCTGCAACAAGTATTCACTTACATTTCATCAGGATCAGACCATTCAGTGCAATTTCTACTGAGCAGAGGAGCAGTTGTCTTGCTTAGTGTAGAACACAGATTAACTACATAAAGATGTGGCTTACCAAATGTAGCACAGTAAGTACTGAGCGTGTCAGAGTGAAACAAGCAAGTGTAGCACAGTAAGTACTGAGCATGTCAGAGTGAAACAGCAAGTGTAGCACAGTAAGTACTGAGCATGTCAGAGTGAAACAAGCAAATGTAGCACAGTAAGCATGGAGCATGTCAGAGTGAAACAAGCAAGTGTAGCACAGTAAGCATTGAGCAATGTCAGAGTGAAACAGCAAGTGTAGCACAGTAAGTATTGAGCATGTCAGAGTGAAACAAGCAAGTGTAGCACAGTAAGCATTGAGCATGTCAGAGTGAAACAAGCAAATGTAGCACAGTAAGTACTGAGCATGTCAGAGTGAAGCAAGCAAATGTAGCACAGTAAGTACTGAGCATGTCAGAGTGAAACAAGCAAGTGTAGCACAGTAAGTACTGAGCATGTCAGAGTGACACAAGCAAATGAAGCCACATAAAGATGTATCTTGCCAAGTGTAGCACAGTAAGCATGGAGCATGTCAGAGTGAAACAAGCAAGTGTAGCACAGTAAGTATTGAGCATGTCAGAGTGACACAAGCAAATGTAGCACAGTAAGTATTGAGCATGTCAGAGTGACACAAGCAAATGTAGCACAGTAAGTATGGAGCATGTCAGAGTGAAACAGCAAGTGTAGCACAGTAAGTATTTAGCATGTCAGAGTGAAACAGCAAGTGTAGCACAGTAAGCATGGAGCATGTCAGAGTGAAACAAGCAAGTGTAGCACAGTAAGTATTGAGCATGTCAGAGTGAAACAAGCAAGTGTAGCACAGTATGGAGCATGTCAGTGAAACAAGCAAATGAAGCCACATAAAGATGTATCTTGCCAAGTGTAGCACAGTAAGCATTGAGCATGTCACAGTGAAACAAGCAAGTGTAGCACAGTAAGTATTGAGCATGTCACAGTGAAACAAGCAAGTGTAGCACAGTAAGCATGGAGCATGTCAGAGTGAAACAAGCAAGTGTAGCACAGTAAGTATTGAGCATGTCACAGTGAAACAAGCAAGTGTAGCACAGTAAGCATGGAGCATGTCAGAGTGAAACAAGCAAGTGTAGCACAGTAAGTATTGAGCATGTCAGAGTGACACAAGCAAATGAAGCCACATAAAAGCAGCAAATTACAAAAGCTTGACTCATTTCCACAATGACAGCTGCCAGATAATTTCAACACATGATTATGTTACGTTTGTGGCTTGAAACAAACAGAATTTGATAACGCAGATGAAGGTAGCAAAACTGAAGAGAAAGTGTTAATATGAAATAAGCATCCACAGTTATGGTAGTGTGAAAGTAAGGAACCTTTGAGCAACATGAAAGGCCAGTCAAGGAAAGACAGTCTGTCTTTGAACTATGACTTGGCTTTGTATGTAACCTGAGGGAACTAAAGATAAGTTAGAGGGATCTTCCCTTCTCTCTCCACTGCCCCACTCCCCCTACCTCCAGAATCAACCCCCATACTCCCCACACCACACCCACCCATTCTTTCCTCTTCTCTCACCGACTCCCCCGTCATCATGTGTCAAAAACAAATTGAAATAGACAGTTACCTCTCTTGTTTAGATTAAAATCATGGGGAGAAGAGTAAGATACGACACTGGCTGTAGCTTCCATGAATATCTGGCAGATGTTTTGCTCACTTGTTTTTTTGGAGAAAAAAAATGCAATACACATTGCACTACAATCAGACACTTCACCTGAGGATAAGCACTGTTGAAATACTCTCACTGATTCAAATAAACATGAAACCTGACCAAGGTGTAAAGTAGATACTTTGAGCCTGTAATTTGTTACATTTTAAAACTGACATCCAAGAAAGTTATAGGTAATCATGGAGTTATGTCAATTGTGTGTGCATGATAATGCATATGTGTGTGTGTGTGCGAAAAAGGGAATGTGTGAATGCATGTATGATGGAATGTGCGTGTGTGTGCAACCGTGTGCATGTATGTGTGTTTGTGTAACAGAAAGAGCAAAGGAAAAGAGAGAGAGAGAGATGGGAAGTGATCAGGTGTCTTACATATAGCCTACATATATATGTATTGGTATCTGTGTGTGTGTGTGTGTGTGTGTGTGTGTGTGTGTGTGTGTGTGTGTGTGTGTGAGATGTTCCATTTGTCTTTGTCTGCACTTGAACAAGGCCTTCAGCCAAACATTTGTGTAGTTTTTAATTTTACTTTTTTCTTCTCTTGATTTTTTCATGTCTTCAACAGGGCGTTTTTGGGTTGTGTTGTTAATATTTGTTTGTTTTATTTTGAAGATCAGAGGTCAAATTTTCAATCATCTTTCGGAGCCTTGTTCAGAAATACTTCCAACAGCAAATTTTAGAAGGAGAGGTCTGCATGAAGGACAAATCTTCGTTAAATTTGACAGTGAGATTCATGACTCTGAAAACCACGTACATTTATCTTTACATTACACTTCATTTCAGCTCGGGATATCTGGAAGAAACGTTACTTTGAGGAGAAGAAAAAGACGCCTCCTCTAGAAGAGCAGACGAATCGTCTGAAGCAAGAACTGGAATCTTTACATCGCAAACTGATGGCAGTGCTGGAGGGACCAAAGGAGAAAAACCTCAAACTGGGGGACAGCAGGCCGTCTCAGAAGGTGAAACTGTCATGAGGAATGCAATAGTAGTAAATAGACGGGTTTTTTTTTTTTTTTTTTAGTCCTCTCTCATTCCCCTTTTGGCATTAAAAAGCTGCTCTGTATGACAGATTTTTTTTTGTTTTTTTGTTTTTACTGTTTTGTTAATGACAAGCTGCAGATCAGTGCTTTCATAATGCTCATCCAGATTTCTTTCTATAAAACCACAGCCAGAGTTACTCTGTCGCTATATCTGAGTGCCACCATTTAACATAGAATTCTGCTGTGAGGATTCCCATCATAGAAGGCCCTAAACTTGGCCACGTCTCTGGCCAGATTGATTTTTATGTTCATAGCCTTTGGCAGCTCTATTTTGATGTTTATTCAAAACTTTGGTAGTTCATGTTTTAGAGTTGAATGCCTGTTCTAGCCTCATCCGCAGTGGTACGTAGACACATATACATTGAGGCTTTATCATATCTAGTTTATTTGTCAACATCTGTCTATAAAGACATTAGAATAAAGTTTTTCACTTGACTTTTTTTTTCTCTTCTCATGGTCAGTGAAGGTGTTGGGAGTGGAATTTCCAATTTAAGTTTCAGTTTCCTCTTCACACCTGTGGCCTTGGTTAGTTCATGTTGAAGTTGTCAGTATCGGCAAGTTCATGAGATGGTCACTGGATGGATGTGGTGGTGAGAGAACTATAAAATAGGCATTCTGGGCTCCGCCGGCTTACCCAGAATGCCTATTTTATAGTTACCCAGAATGCCTATTTTATAGTTCTCTAATAGTAAACACTTTACAAACATACATAATGTGTAGGATTATCTGTTTTTAACACTAATTTAGAAAACTTTTGAGATTTTAATTTTTGCTTCGTTTTTCTTGATCAATAAACATCATTTTCACGCATACATTCATCAAATGTGAAATAAAATTTCTGCAAAACTCTTCACATCTGGCCGCATTACTGATCACCTCTGGATCTCACTTGAGACCCTATGGCGCCCTAGGGCCCCAAGCCAGACCCAGAGGGTCACATATAACACGGCCAGATGTGAAGGGTTTTGAGAATATGCCTCCAACAGTAGTATACTTTTATACTTGTTTGCCTGCTTTCTATTTGTCTAATTTGGGCAATCCCCTCACCCCCATTTTAGTGGTCCTTCCCATAGCCGCACCAGGGCGACCATTTTAGGTTTACGGGCGTTTATAGCCGCGCCAGTGACCATATTCTGGGTTTACGGGCGTTTATAGCCGCGCCAGTGACCCAATACGAAAGTAGGAAGGATCACTTGAGGGCAGGGAAGAGGGCAAATTTAGACTTTTCAATGCCATGACAACCAAGTATTTAAAACTACTGCAGGCATATCCCCAATGTTGTTAACTTCAAGATTTATATATATACTGTACACAAACAAACGCTTTACAATTACATGGTGTCTACTTGTAAAGTTGTTTTTATTTGCCTAGAGTAAAGTTGTTTTTAAAGTTGTTAAAACAACACCAAAAGCTAAATAACAAAGTGCATCTTACCTTACTTTTTAGTCACTACTTTTTAATAAATATTTGTTTTAAATGCTTTTAGATTTAAATATAAAAATGCTGCTTTTAATACATAAAATTGGGAAAAGATTATTTTGAGGTGGGGAATTTAGCCGCCTAAATTTATACAATGACGTCTAACGCCTGTACTAAACGACGCCTGTGGGGAATTTAGCCGGCTAAATTTATACAATGCCGCGTGGGCGGCCCGGCGCCCTTATGTGTAACTTGACACGAACCAGCAAACAGTGCGGCGCTTCGACTCGGCTATTGTGCAGTTGAGTAAGCCGTGGCCAGACATGTCTGACCTAGATACTACATAAAGGCAGAAGGGAGTTGTCTCCCCAGAAAAGAATGTAACAATTAATTGTGAAAAAAAATCGTCATTAAGTCGTTCTAGGTTCTTATTCAAGTCAGCATCACGTTCTTATTTAAGTTCTTAACAAGTTTTTATTCAAGTTCTTAACAAGTCAACATCAAGTTCTTAACAAGTTCTTATTCAAGTACTTATTCAAGTTCTTAACAAGTCGTCATCAAGTCGTCATTAAGTTCTTATCAAGTCGTCATTAAGTTCTTATCAAGTCGTCATTAAGTTCTTATTTAAGTTTTATCAAGTCGTCATCAAGTCGTTATTAAGTTCTTATTCAAGTCACTTATAATTATTTATTAAGTTCTTGAAATATTATTCCATCTGAAATGGATCAAAATGATCTTTTGTTGTTGGCGGTTCTGGCATGCTTTTTTGTTTGGCTTCTGTATTTAGTGGTTGAGATTTTTTTGACTGCTTTGGTTTTTGCTGGCGTTGTTTATATGTTTTATAAACGTAATAACCACCCCCACCAACAGCAATGATGCCAAAAATGCTAACTCTTTTAATCCAAATAATCCATGTCGACTTTGGTGTTGTAGGTCTTGAATCAACTTGTGTATTTACAGCTGGCATTGAAACAACTGTTGGCGTTGGCGGTGTTATGTTTTCATTATGAGTTATATTCTGTGATTGCAACATTAATTTTTTTTGTTTGTTCCACTCTGCTAATTTTTTTCCTGCTGCAACACGCCCAGGATGAGGAGGCTTTTTACTGGTCACTTTCTCCATCAGTGTTTTCTGCTGATTTTCTGGCTCGGTCATTTTGAAGGGAAACAAAATCTATATGATTAAAAGTAATTAATCCCATGATTAATGGCGACAATAATGTTCCAAATCTGTAATATAGATCACATCCTAGAGACTCTAATGACTTTGTTAAAACTGGATCCTGCGTTAAATCATACATAAAATCTTGTTCAGAATCAATGGGAGCAAATCTACTAACTAGTTTAGTGTACAAACTAAGAACCGTTTGCCCAACACTTTTTACCATTCTTGACCCCAGTTGCGCTTCATACCTGTTGTGATACTTTACAATGTCTTGCGTTGACATCTGTTGAATCTGTTCTATGCTGAATTCATTTCCGAGGTACTGTTTTGTTTTTCCACACGCCGCCAAAGAATACAGCCTTTCCTTTTGGCGCATAATAGCTTGGTCATCAACTTGATCATTTGTAAGTTCAGGAAGTAAATCATCGCAGTTCATGTTTTATTAATGAATAAATATTATTTTATTTTTTAAAAATGAGCACCGAAAAAACTATTACTAACCTTGTATACCATTCTGCTGTTATTGGAGGCCTAAGTGTAGGATACACAATGCTTGGTAAAAGCCTGTTAAAAATAAAACCAGCAGATCTTGGCAAACTAGACTTTGAAGACTCAGCAAAGCTGATAGCTGTTATTACAGCTTCATTTGCTACGAAAGATTTTTTAGTTAAGCAAGGAATAATTCCAGACAGTATCAATATGTAAAATTTAAAAAAATACATTTATAAAAATGGCTTCACTCGTAATGATGATTGGTGGCGCTGTGGTTAATGCGCTTGCTTTTAGCGGAAGTAATTACGCATTTAGTAAACTACAAAATAACAATGAGAGAAAAAGACATAACAGAGCTATGGAGCAACTAGCTGCTGCACAAGACACCTATGAAAAGCAAAGAATGGAGCAGTTAGATTTTATTAACGATGAACTGAAAAAACAGGGACATGCAGCTTACACATTTAAAGATGTTGACCAGGCAATAAAAGAATATTTTCTAGTAACAGGCAAACAAGTTGAAACATTGCCCCCACCAAAATTTAGCGATTACTATCAACCATCAGAAAAACAAAAGATGCAAGAAATATTGTTTATTGTCTTTGGCATGACCGCTGTGTATTTTGTTGCACAAAGTATTGGCTGAATAAAAATGAACAAGATCTATTATTCGCCAAAAGGATATTGGAAGGGAATAACAGCAATTAAAAAGCTAAGCCAAGCAGCTGGAGTCAGTGAACAAACAGCAAAAGAATGGTTATCTAAACAAGCGATTTGGCAAATTTATCTACCAGCGCCTAAACGAATACAAAGACCACACTTTGTGAATATAACTCCAAACGACACCCATCAAATGGATCTTCTATATTTACCCCATGATACGATTAGACGAAAAAGATTTAAGTACGCACTTACAGTCATTGACATAGCTTCAAGATACAAAGATGCGGAACCATTAACACAAAAGAGTGCTTCTGCTCTTGCTGTCGCTATACAACTGATATATCAACGAGGACCCTTAACTTATCCTCGCATGATTCAAGTCGATGATGGAAAAGAATTTAAAGGTCAAGTGAATCAATTATTGTTAAAACATAGAGTTACCATTAAAAGAGGCATTCCGGGTGTTCACAGATCACAGGGTTTGGTTGAAAACTTTAACAAACAGTTATCTGAAAGACTTTTCTCCTACCAGTATCACAGAGAGCTGATTGACAATTCTCGCAACACAGAATGGGTTAGAAGACTGCCCTCAGTTTTGCGCGCAATGAATAATGAAGAATTTAAAGGTTTAAAACCAGTACAAGCAATCAGAAAACAAACAATAAATGTTGTTGAAGGAGAGTCTTCATCAAGCAAACTATTACCATTTGGTTTGAAAGTAAGGTACCTTTATTCGCCGGGAGAAGCAGAAGGGGACACTCGCATCAGGGCAACAGATCCAGTTTGGAGTGTTGATCCATATGAGATAAAAAAAATTGTGAAAATGAATCCACCCGTGTATTATTTACGAGAAACTGACACAACAAAACGACCAGCCCCTCAAAGATCTTTTGTGAAAGAAGAACTGCAGATAATCCCCCCAGACACAGTTCCAGTCGCTTAATTATTTTTTAATTTAAATTAAAATGGCGGCAAGAATGGAAAAGGAAGAATCCTTACGTAAAATGGCACTGGAAGCAAGAATGGTGAAGGAAGAGTCCTTAGAAATAATGCGAGAAATATTTGATTATAATCTTGCTATTAGACTAATATTTAAGAAGATTGATCATGCTATGCTAGACAAAACCTCAAATTTTGATTGGGAGCAAGAATATATTAAAAAGATAAAAAAAATTCGAACACATTTAGCAGTAATGGATAATAATTTGGTTGAATTGGTTGGTGATATATTTAAGCTTAAAGAACTGTTTTAATCTACGCAAATACATTTGGGTTTAAAATGGAAGCTCAAAGGGAAATGGCAGAAATGGCAAAGGGAAAGTCTTTAAAATTAATGCAAGATTTATTTGAGTATCAGTATATCATTAAAGAAGTATTTGAGAAGATTGACAATCTCTGGCTAGAACAATCGCCAGACAATCGCTTTAAACCCCAAAGCTTTTATTTTGATTTATGGGTATGGGAACATGAATATTGCGAAATGACAAAAAAAATTAAAGCACATCTAGCATTAATAAATAATATTAATTTTGCTAAATTAGATGATGATATAATTGAACGTGCGATTGCTGAAAAATATAAGCCCATATGATTATACTATTCTCCAATGACCAATTGCATATGAAAACTCTGGATTAACAAACACACGTTTTGTGTTTGTTCTATCTAATGACTTCTTTGTTACAACTGTTGTGTTAATCTCATGCAGATTAGATCGTAGTTTTACGTTGTCATGATGAAAAGTCTTATTGCCAAACAATGCTTCTTTATAGTTGTCATGGGATATGCTTGACTGCACAACACTACGAGATATTCCCTTTGCTTTTTTAACAACTTTTTTTTGGCTTGAAAGACTGTACATTTTCGACCTCAAACCAACAAACTCCTTGATCACACCTCCAGATAATTCATCCTTCATCTTACCTAAAACCTTCTTGTTAACAGTTGAATGCAAAGGCGAATCTTTAGGATAATCAGATGTGTCGTACCATCCCGCATGCCCTTTAGCTACTTCTAATTCCATGTCTTTATAGATATCTTCAGTAGGGATGTCGATTACAAAGGAATCTGTATCTGTGTAAAGTACTTTGGACTCAGGATACAAGGGTTTAAAGTAGTCGTAAAGAAATTCTAACATCAAAAGCTTCGACAGCTCTAAAACAGTAAACCCAATAAAAACGGGCTTATCCAATTTGACTTTCTTTTTTTTCATCATTATGCCAAAAAGCTGATCATGAAATCTTCTGAAGTCCTGATAATTAGGTTTAGAAGTTAGCTTAATTGCATCGTTCTCTCTGGTGACCAATCTAACATCTTTACGCTTGTGCGGATTCTCCATAGTCTTTCCAAAACAGCTGTTGTTCATCAACTTGAAAAAGTCTTTTTCTGAAGCATCTGTGGATTTAGTTCTGAGATCAGTGTTCTTCATTATGTATGGTTTCATGAACTGTTCTTGATCAAAAGCAATTATACGATGAACAGCTGTCAACTTCAAACCATGTCTTAAATAAAATTGTAGAAGCCTGTAATGGCAGACATAATTTTTTTTGCCTCGAAGATTAGGCACAAGTTTAGGTGGTTCTGTTTTTGCCATCTTTAGACTTTCTGCTGCTAATGGATAGTCATTATGGTAATCATGAAGTTCATGAGGATATTCTAAATCAACTTCTAGAATGAGACCTCTTTTACGATCAGCTTCTAGAGTAGGTAGCCATTTTAAAAACTTTTGAATGTCTTTGAGTCCTGTGTACATTTTAAAGTTACGTAATGGAAGTGATTGCGCCATTGCCCATCCATACAGATTGTTTGCATCTAAATACATGAGATAGTTAGACCTTTTACTTGGATCATAGTCGTCCAAGTATTTGTTGTTTGCTTTACAGTAATGGTGCGACGCCATACTGATTCCCCCACGCAATCCGTTTTCAATCATCTGAAGCATTGGCAGGTCAGACAATAAATCAGTTTGTACTCCAGTAAATTTTAAGAAAGCGTCCCAGCTCATCCCGGGCGCAGAAATGTAATGCGCGGGATCTAGACTATAATGTTTCATGCAGGTCTTCCTATAATTTTCAAAGACGTCCGCCAACAAACAGGTATCCGCCATTAAATAGGAATCATGATAGTCTCCCATTGTTTTAGAGTCTAATTTTTGCCACGCTTCTTGAGCATAAGAATAATCAGAATCACTGATGTCCTTTCCTCTAAGACTACTAAAGAACGCGCCTTTAGGTGGAAGTGTATCTTCGTCAAACCTTTGCCAACTGTTCATGTACTCATAAGGGTAAACGCCCTTTCTAACAAGAGTTGGGTCAAAATATTCTTCTGTTATTGGGCAGGACTTTAAGGACATAGCCAGTGACTCTAATGAACCCATCATGTGTTGCATAGAGTCGTAGAAAGACATGTTATTTAAAGTGAAACACATGTACTTTTCTGATGACTGTGCAATGCATGACACCCTGAAGTCGCTAGTTACTGCTTGCATTATAAGATGAGAGTCGTAACCTCGCAAGTTGTGAAAGAATATAGGCAGCTTCCATGTCTTTGGTTCAAACTTTAGTTGAAGATTGCATTTGTTATGTGCTGCTCCTCTAAACTTTCCACTAATGTGATCATGGTCTCTTACTGTTGGATTCTCTGCGGTGGCAACCAAGGCCGCCCCACAAATCCAACAGTGAGTGGCTGAGTCATACTGTTGTTGGTCTTCAGGCGTCATTATGATTTCAGATAAGTTTAGATTATTAGAACAGGCATTACGCACTTGCTGCATGCGTTTTAAGAAGTATTTTGCAGCATTTGGTCCTCTGTATAATTCTGGCTTTGAATGGGCGCCATCCGACCTAACAATGATGAAGGCAAATGAGCAAATCTGATGATTACTCATTAAGACTGTTTTAGGAAGTTTCTGTGGGGTTGGTCCTTCATAAGGAACAATGAGTGATTCGAAGTCTGCGTAAACAACATATGGACTAGTTTGCAACCGTTTCCAGTTCTTAAAACTAACCTTACTGCCTTCTCCGGGCGTAATTAGTTCTGTATCACAGTCAACTGGGCTAATACAATGTTTTATATGTTCGCTCGCAGCTTGAACGGACGGAATTCTTGTTAAACATTTTCTACAGAATTCTTGTTTGCTATGTTGTTTTGTAGTATGCACTAGTAATCTACTCATTGTGCGTATTAGAGTGTAGTGCAACCCATTAAGGCTTTGCATTAGGAGTAAGTCTACATGACTCCTGGTTGGTTCGCCTATTGTTGGACTGTTCTTTGACACTCTAATTGGCAGAAGGTTGGTTTCTTCAGACCATGTGTAGACATTAACAGTTATTGGTGGATTTTGTTTTTCAAACTGATCAATTTTGTCTACAGCCATAGGAAATTCAAGGCCGTTAAAGTTAAGATCATTGGCCCACTGTAAATAGTTAGATACTCTCTCTGCATTTTTGGCAACGTGATGCAGCCTAGCAAGAACGCACCACATAAAACATTTGTCGTCTGAATTTTTTATGTTCAAAACTGCTTTCTTTGCAACTAATGTTGGAGGCAGTGGAATGTAAGCCTTGCCTACAATTGGCTCATACTTAGCTTGTCTTAATCTGATGTCTAGGACTTCACCCTCTGACCAACCAGAGCCTCTCATTTTAGCTGCTTCAGAGGCTTCATTAAACTGTGTAAGAAGTTGATCTGCCCAACCGGGTGTTAAGTCATTATGAGAAAGAATAGTCTGCTGTTTAGTTGAGACCCAGACTTCTAGATTTTCTTCGTTTATTGTTATATAGTCGATTAAAACAACTAACCTTACTTTAACTGGAGGGTTTATTGTTAGTTTACTTGGAACTTGAGAAATAGCATGTACAACGCTTGCCTGCACGTTTGTTGGATCAATAACTTCTAAAACGACCTCATTTAAAGCTTTTGACAAACGCTCTTCCTCGAGCATTGCTTCAAACAATTCATCTGAACCTTCATATATCTTATCCATGTTGAGCTTCTTTTCTAACTCAAAATATTTATTTAAATTAAAAAAAAATACTTAATCAGAATCAATATCAACGGTCTTTTTGTGCTTGGACTCATAAACTAAAGTATAAACACCCTTTGGGGTTGTTAATGTGAGCTGTTTAGAACAGAGTTTAATGTTTCGTTTACTTTTTTTAAACATTCCTTTTTTATCTGGTCGGTGTCTGGTTGTTGAGAAAAAGTTGCCCTTGCCTTTCTTTGAAGATCAAACTTTTGTCTTTTGTAGTCCTCAAAATCAGCCTGTAGGCGACTAAATTCTTCATCCGTGATGTTTGAGTCAGCAAGTGCTTTATTTATTGTCAGTTTGAAGGAACTAAGTTTAGCTGTTATTAGTTGAACTATAGCTGTGTGCTTTTGGAGTTTAGCTTTTATTTTTTTGCTGACAGCACTTACAGCCAATGAACACAGGCCAAGAGTTAAAGACAAACCACCTAGAGGTAAAGCTGCCGGCGCACCTACGCCTGTTGCTAAGAGACCTACACTTGTTCCTGCTGATAGAGCACTAACCGCCGATGCTCCAGTATTAACATATGTAACAGCATTAAAGACAGCAGAATACCTTCGTTTGGTTTTGCTGTATTTTGAAAGGTCCTGCTCTAGTTTTTGTTGCATTTGTGTAATGTTGGTTAATCTGAAAGTTTTTATGTCTACAGCAGCAGCTATCTCTTCTTTGGGCACTTTTGGATAAGTCGTAACAGACATGCTTTTTTAAAATAAAAATAATTTAGTATTGGATATCTTTTAATCTGTTATCTTGAATATTCAGCTGCGCATCATATATTAAAAACAAATGTACATTAAGTGGTTTATCACTCTCTTTTTCTTTATCAATTTGAATGTTTATTACGTCTTTAACTGTTCTCCCACTCCCATGCAACTGATTATCCTCTGTTGACCTTAGGTCAATCCATAAACCGTATTTCGTTGTTAAATATTCATCAAGTCTAACACTGTGAAGATGTAGATCTTTAGACACAAGGTCTACTGTTGGATTTCTACACCTCCCGCCTCCAAACAATTTTCTTATTTCATCAAAATGATGATAAGGTTTAAGCCCGCTACCGTAGACTTGGTTAGGACTACCCTCAATTGAACATTGTACTTTCGTTATTTTAGGATTGATAAACTTTTCACTTTGTCTTTTGAATGGTTCTTCATCTTCACACAGCAATAAAATACCTTTAAGGGATCTTGCTGCGGCGCTAAAACTAAAGTTCCATATTGTGTCTGCCCTGCTTTTAGGATATTTAGTATGATGAATCACTCTTTCGTAATATATTGCTAATTTTGACTGATATTGTTGCTCAATCAGCCTTGCTAAGTTAGGGTTGCTAACAATGTCAAACTCTAACGAGATGTCGAAAATGCTGTACTTGGAATCAGTGTCTGTCGATCTAATGACACGTTTGTATTCATTAAAAGTTAGTTCATATGACAATCTGTCTTTTAATGCTCCTTGAAAGTATGGCGCATGCGCTTTTAACAACTCAAAATCTAAGGGTATGGAAAAGCGATTTCCATAAGCAAAACTTACAGCTTCATACTTGTTACCGTCTTTAGCATCTTCGGCGTCTATTCTGTGTTTTAGTGCTTCGTTATTTTCGATTCCTTGAAACGCAAGATCGGCCCTTTCATTATCGGTTAGCCATAGATCACAATAGATTAAAAATATGTCTGCATTGTGTAAAGAAAATATTTCTTGCCCCTCAAGTTTTATAGAAATTTTCTTAACGATTGCCCGTCCCAAATTCTGTACAACTGTCCTGTTTGCGTCTGTTGCTGAATCAAGTTCTATTTTGAAAGTAAGCCGTGCAGATCCCGGCACAATCACTTCATCTGCTCCTAGGTCTGGAAATTTAACAGTAAGAATTTGATCTGAATCAATAGTAGATGGATTATTTGGAACAATAATATTCTGTTTATTTCCCTTCACGCCAAAGGGCTCTTTCAGTCTTCTATGCGGGTCAAGAATTGAGCCATATGCTTGTGACATTTTTTTATAAAACAAAATAAAAAGTTAATTATTTAAAAACATGGCAGAAGAAGATTATGATGTTTTTGATCCTGGAGACGACATGAGTGAAATGACGCCTTTGACACATCCATTACAATCATTGCGGCGTGAATTAACAGAAAGTAAGGTCAAATCATTTTATCAAAGTTTAGGCCAAGAACCTCCCGAATTTATAGACCCTAATGATTTTGAAACAAAAGATGACCATTTGTTTGTGAAAAACGAGCAAGGACAACTTGTTCAGCTTACAACTAAACCAGACCCATCAAAGTTTTTAGCAAAGACTACAATTAGACAAAGGCTCAGTGTGAGCGATCAAAATCGCCTTGGCATTGCTAAACCGCGAAGATTAGACAGTGAGGCAGTTGCTAAACTTCAAAACACACTACAAGAACTCCCAACAGATAACCAAATACAAAACATACCCCTTAAAGATTTAAGCCCAACAGCAGACGAAATAATAGAAACCAGTTTTTCAGAAGCATTAAAAACTATGCACGATCCGCCGCTACCTATGAGAGAAATAACGGCCCTTGATCATGCTTTGAAAAGCATCAGAGGTGAATTAACAAACAATTTAGCAAAACTGGGTGAACTAGATGAGCATATAAAAAGAGAAAAAGAAAAACTAGTTGAGGCTGATGACCACAACTTAGGCCATGATGTTAAAGAAAGAATAACACAAAGACTAAAAGATCTTGAACAAGAGAGATCAGCAAGACTAGAAGTGTTGTCTAATAACCGAGAACAATTACGAACTCAAGTGAGCAGAATAAGAGAAACTATCCAAAGAATTTTATATGAAGACACGACGCTAGCAGAACGAATAAGAACACTGTTTAGAGAGCAAGGTGTCACATTAGCAAGTGTTATAACAGCCTTAGGATTTGCAATAAGTACACTGGTGTTGGCTATTACAGGCGGTGGTGGTGGGGGAGCAGTGCCACCAGGCCCGTCGTCAGATAAATCATGGATAAAAAAACAACTCGATCACCTTGCAAACTTACTAAAAAAATTAGCCAGTAAAGCAATAGATTCTTTGCCTAGTATAATAGGAGGGATCGTTAGCTGGCTTTTGTCTGCCGCAAGTAAAGTAGTTGGCTTTATGGCTGAGCACTTATGGGCATTAGTTGTCTTAATAGTTGGGTTACTCTTTAGTAAGATAAAGACCAAGTAATCCTAGGGCAGTTAATCCAATAACAAGTGCCGTCTTTTCATATTCATGGTCATTATTTCTTGGGACCACAAGGATTGAATGGGGGGGTTTGGGGGGCTCGGGGATTGGTGGGGCTTCTTTTTTTATTGCTATTGCTGGCTTAGAATTTATGTCGTTTTTTCCGACCTTCTCTTCATTGCCAGCCACAAGGATTTCATTATTATAGTTTATTATTGTTCCTATCTGAAGTCTGAGGTCAGAAGGCAGCATGTATAAACCAGTGCCAACAGCAAAGTCTACTTTCGATCTTGCGTATTGCAAAACATTTTGGTACCTTTTAATACTTGAAGGCAAATCAATTGCAGAATTAATAGAATCCTCTAAATTTGCTAAATACTGTTTTTGGGCGTCAAAGCCAGTAGAAGGATCAATTATGTTTGATCTCGTTTGTGCTTGCGAACCTAGCAAACACCAAACATAAGTACGAATGGAGTCGTTTATTCGTTCTATTCCCGCTCTAGTTAGACCATTAGAAGTATCCAAAATAAATGTTGTCCATGCTGTTTTATGCTCTTGCTCTATGGACCCGAGGTGAACAGTTGTGCCTGAAGAGAAAGATGTGTAAGGAGGATTCCAATCATAGTTATACTTTCTGTGCACGCCCCAATAATAAAGAGTGCCTAAACCATGATTAAGATCCAACTTTTGTCTAAAGTCTGTCTTTGGGTCAATATCAAATTCATTACAGATCCTTTCAAAAGCCTTGTAATCTATTCTGTTGCTGAATGGATTAAACGTTTTGTCATTTGGTAATGGCGCTTGCAGTTCAGATAAAATACGTCTGAAGGTGTAATAAAAATGAAATCTATACACTGACCTCACCAAAGGAACAGGATGATTTAAATGATCCGCATACGACACTCCACACCCAGTTGATGCACAAAACACAGCAAAGTTTAACTGGTTCTGATAAAACTGCATCGGATGACTAAACCACACTTTCGGGATGTGGTCTTTTTTAATAGGAGGGTTAAGATATCTGTTTAATGGAGTACTAACCTTTACTTGAAAGGCGTCAGACTGAGTCACAGAAATGTCGAGGGTATCAGTTGTTATATCTTTAGGACTGTAGTGCGGTCCAACAGAATATTTTGCATTAGTATATTTGAATGCACTCATTTTTAAATTTGTTTTAAAAAATGTTTGTAACAATAACAACACAAGACAGTCCTTCGTTTTTAGAATATGCTATTGATAATGAATGCAGAACCCGAAGGGTTGCACTCCATGAAATATTCTACAAAGTCGTATGGTTTAATATAAGTGAATCCAAGAAGAATAATTTAATTCGAAAACTTGACAGAAGAGGAGACGTAATTAGCCAGTTAACCATACCTGATGGTTATTACGGGTTTTGCTCGCTAAAAGAAGCAATGAGTAACTTCGACATTACTCTCAAACTTAACAATGCAAATCTAAAAACAATGTTGACATTCAAACCTGAAAAAGAAGTAGTCCATTACTTTTTTGGTGTAGAGCTAGCTAAAATGTTAGGCTTTAAAACCAATCAAGTCTATCATAAATTTAGAGTTGCACCAGACGAAACTACTTTTGAGGGAGAATATCCGCTCGATCTTGCATTACATTCATTACTCTATGTTCATTTGGACGAGCTGAGCACTGATGAAAACTTATATGATGGAAGGCCCTCAACTGTTTTAAGAGCTCTTCCATCAGGGAAAGCTGCATATTGCGATTATGAAATTATACGATTCCCTAATTTACAGTTTAAAAGATTAGCTTGTGGGAGGGTCAGATCATTTAATATAAAGATCACAGATAAAACAGGGAAAGTCGTGAAATGTGATAACCTGCACATTGTTTTAGAAATAAAATAATACGTTGTTTTAAAAAATGTCACGTGGACCAGACGATTCGGGGGTCACATTAGCGCCTGAGAGGTGTGTAACTTTAGAATTAAAAGACCTTGCAGACGTTGAGGACTTTGAACAAAACGGTGAGATAGGCACTTTGTATGGTTTTGAGTACACTAAAGATGGTTATTATAAGCGCAAAGAGGTTGACGACAACAAAAGGTTTCCTAAACTAGAACAACTACGCAATCTAGAAGCAAATAATACAGGTCAGTATGAATATAAAATAGTTCGAAAAACTGACAACAAATGGCACTTAGAACCATATTTAGAATGGGACATAAAATTTGAATTCGTAAGCCCATTTACATTTTTTGACCGTCAAAAAAGTTTCAGAAAAGCATTGAACTCTGGCCCTTTACATGTAAGTCTTATGCCAGAGGACAACAGTCGGAAAGAGATCGAAATAAAGCCGTTTGGGGACAAACAGTACATCCTCCACAGAAGAGAATCGGTTTTAAAGAAAGCTTCTACAAAATTACAGTTCATTCCACGCACAAAATTAGGAGACACGTTCACAATGAATTTAAAATTTCTGTCTTAAAAGATGAGGCAAGAAATGGAGCTGTGGGTGTCAGTGACAACCTTATGGAAGGAATTCTTATTAGCTGGCAAAACTTAGACGTTGACAAACTTAAAGTTACTGTCGTCGTTCTTTACAATGGCGAGGATATTAAGGTCATAACAACAAGCAACAAAATTGATATTAGTTTAAATAGAAACGATCTTACAGAACTGAACTGGATTAATCTTACACATTTGGGCCTTATAGGGTTTTATTATACTGAA
>JAMYXO010002861.1:2500-15000 GCA_033310375.1 Conus canariensis | reverse complement strand
CTTGGGCGAACGAGAGGGAATGGGCGTGGGGCTGTCCACCACGACATGAGCACCACCAGTTAAAAAAGAACGGTAACAGATTCCGTTGCAGTCAGTGGAAGTTGCCTGCGTTTTGAGACATGAGCATGCTCAGGGTATAAGGCCCCACAAAGTCCCCTCACCCGCCCCCTCCCCCCCCCCCCAATCCCCAACCTCAATCCTTTCCTCCCGATCACTTTACCTCGTTTTTCCGAGATTTCTACCAACTGCGTGGCTCACAAATTGTCAGTACATGACTACGCCTAGGCTTTAGCTTTCAGACCTTATAAATCATCTGAGACCTTACCTGCGCTAGCTGAGTGTCCTCAAAGAGTTCCATTACATTCCTTTTAACCTGCCTGCTTGGAACCAGCTACCACGTGTGTTGATAAACATAACTGGGGGGAAAAGCGGTGGCGGGGCTGTCAACTTTCAGACACACTTCAAGGAGTCATTGAATTGTGCCTGTCTGTAAGGCTCACGTCCTTGATGTATGAATTCCTGGAGTACTATTCAGGGTCAGAGGGCACGAGATGAGCACTCTCCTCCGCCGGCCCCGTGTTGAAGTTGGAACGGGCAAAACAAACATACAAAAAGTGGGAATTTTTTTTTAAAAAGGGAGAAAAAGGAAACAAAAGTTTAGCCTGCCTGAACTTCATGATATCGATTCGCCCCCACCCCCACTGCCACTCCACACCCCATCCTCCCCCCCCCCCCACACACCTTCATCCCCTCCCACACGCACGCACATGTATTTGTGCACAAATGTGCGCACAAACATGCACACAACACAGTGCAACACGCACGCACACACACACACACACACACACACACACACACACACACACACACACACACACACACACACACACACACAATTTCAATTCAATTCAAATTTAATCCTTTGACCCCTGTTGGGGCATGGAGGATACAAATGTAACAAAGAGAAATACGAAACTCTCTCAGAACAATGTGTGAACATAGTTGCGAAATGCTGAATTCTGGTGAACTGTAATGATCTCATTAAACAATCTTCCCATTTTTTAGAAACTTACTAATATTCAAACAAATGCGTCTTCCTTTTTGAAATAAATTACAAAAGTTGAAAACAGACTTTGGTTTTAGATATTTTTTAGGGATGAATTTTTCACGAAGTTCATTATATTTTGGACATTCCATGATGCAATGAAATTCATCTCCAATTTCACCCATTTCACAGTTACGACAAATACGCAATTCTCTTGGAACATTATGGTGTCTTCCAATTTCAATTTGCAATTTATGGTTACTACATCTAAATTTAAATAAAGATATAACATAAATATCTGGTAAGGTAGAAATATAATGTTCTTTTCCAAAGACAGTCTTTACACTTTTATAGAATACACACTTATTGCTGTTTTCAAGAGAACTGCGCCAATCACGAGCATAATTATTTTGCAACTCCTTTTTAACACACTTACATAAGTTACTTCTGTTTGTGAATGAATGAGATTCCCAAACACAATCAAAACCAGTTTCAAATAAAATGCTTTTAACATAACTAAGCCATGGTGAAACGAAAATTCCTTTTGTATATAGTTCATGTAAGATATTATATACTTTGTTTGAATACTTCTTAGAATCGCATCTACCAACTCAAACAGCCAGACAGACAGACGGACAGACATTCGAGTACAGCTTGAAAATGTACATCCTTACATAGAAAACAAATGCACACATACATACCTAAATACATTCATACATACCTACCTACCTACCTACATACATACATACATACATACATACATACATACATACATACATACATACATACATACAAGGAAATATGCATGCATACATGGATGCATGCAAAACTACATGTATATACACGTATGTGTGCGTGCGTGTTTGCGTGCGTGCGTGCTCTGTGTGTGTGTGTGTGTGTGTGTGTGTGTGTGTGTGTGTGTGTGTGTGTGTGTGTGTGTGTAAATGCGCTCGCGCACGATTCCTCCCTCCATTCATCTGTCCATTCGTTCATCAGCTTTGCACTCAGGACCTACGAGTTGCCTCACAGCACCGCAATGCTATACGACTTGAATAGGCCTGCTAAAGTCCCTGTCAACCTTTAGCTGATTGGCGTGTTACCTTTCAAGAGATGGTGGGTGGAGATAATGCTTTATCGGTACAGAGAGACACCGTTCTGACAGACACTGACTGGCAGTGAGACACATTAGGGGGGCGGGTCATTTCACCGCTGGAGACCGATAACCAGAGACAATAAAAGGGAGACAAGTGAGGTGCTTGAAACAGTTTGGTTTCCGTTCTTGATAGCGAGCCAGACCGTCGTCACGATTGTGTGATAGGAAAGTGGTGATATCATTCCAAACAAAAGTGTGTGTGTGTGTGTGTGTGTGTGTGTGTGTGTGTGTGCGCGCGTGCGTGTGTGTGTGTGTGTGTGTGTGTGTGTGTGTGTGTGTGTGTGTGTGTGTGCCTAATCTGAGAGATTTGTTGACACTACCATGGTGCGTCCGGTTTGAATAATGTGACGTTCACGAGGTGTTCTGCGTTTTTTTGCAATATTTTTGGTTAAAGGGCTTGCCAGTTAACGGAAAAAAGACTTGAGATTAGATTAACACTCTCATGTGTGCGCGCACACGCACCCCTCCCCCCCCTCCCCCCCCCCCCCCCCACACACACACACACACACATTGGTACACATTCTGTGGAAACAGGTAAATGTTGTATAAGCCTATTGCTTCTGTTTTGACAAATAGTGTAAAAGCCACTTTTTCGAAGAGGAACTGACAAAATCCTCAAAACAATGAAATTAAGAAAGCAATATAGTTACACATCATCCCTCTCAAGGAACACAGCCACGTATTCCATGCCATTCAAATTCCTTTCTACTGTCAAGGAGCCATAGGTAAAGATTCGCGTCTAGGATTTCCATTTGACATTCATACCTATAGATACATGCAGACGGGGATAAAAAGGGAATCGTTTTCGTCTCATGATCAGCTCATAAATCTTTTTGTCCTTGAGGACTACACGCCTACACCTGCAGGCTACAAAATAACATTTTGCCCCTTTCATTTCAAAGGAAACTTTGTTGAGAGCTTACTAGCATTGTTCATATGAATCCACAACGAAGTTCCATACAGTGGTCTTTGCTTTCACACAAACTAGCCCTACCCTCCTACACACAGATGTACTCTCCTCTCAGAACTAGCAACTATCTATTTGCGTGCGGTTGTACGCTACACACAGTGGGAAATTCTGATATCCCAGTGAATCATTTTCTCCAAAATTGGAAAGTACAAATGCCATTAACAGACTGAATTGGGCTGTAAGATGTGACTGAAAAATGTGGTATATTTTGATTTATTCTTAAGCCAATCATTTGAAAAACAGACAGAGAAGTTGAAGATGATATGATGACAACACGTACTAGAAACTCAGGAAAAATGACTTGCACTCTTCAGATGCCGTTTTTTTTTCCTCTGCAACATGGTTACCCTTAACAAAATAATTCATAGGAATTGGTAGTTACTGCCTCTCTCATGCATGGTACTTGTGTAAGGTCACATGGTGTTCATGAATATATCAACAGGGTATCTATTCTGATAATTCTCGTTTCATATACCATACAAGCTGCAAAATTGTGATTGAAAATGTAACCACCAAGGAAGGGGACAAAAATATGCAAGTTACACGCGCGCGCGCGCGCGCGGCGCGCGCGCACACACACACACACACACACACACACACACACACCACCACACACACACACACACACATACTACACACACGCCGCGCCACCACAACACACACACAACACACACACACGCGCGCACGCGCGCACACACACACACACACACACACTCACACACACTCACACACACACACACACACACACACACACACACACACACACACACACACACACAAGAGAGATAGAGATTCGGATTCGGATTCGGATTCGGAATTCAGAATCCCGTTTAATTTCATTTAGGCCAAGGCCCCTTATGAGGGGAATGTGAACAACAAGAGAATATTGAAGCAGCGCTAGTTATGACTTAATAAAGACATAACAATGGTGATACAAACAAAATTCTTAAGATGTGGCAGTTTCTCTGAACTTGTATGCTTTTGAAAGAAACATTGAAAGACCTCTAACAACTTCAACTGATTGAGAAGACATTAATAAACACAATTTAAATAAACACGGTTGATTATAATACTTAGGTTTGATGAACTTTTCACGAATACCATTAAGAACTGGACAGCAAAGAACAAAATGTATTTCATCTTCTTGTGCTACGTTACATAATGGACAAATCAGATCCTCGTTGTTAGCCATTCTGTATCTATAAAGGTGCACTTTTAATTCTGATATTCCTAATCGAAACCGTGTTGTAACATACTGTAAATGTCTATCAATATTAGCGGTCAAATATGGTTTCAAATCATACACACTGCAAACATTGGTATAGAAACTAAATCTATCACTATTGTGAATATGGTCAGACCATTTTTGCCATGTACAATCTATTAATCGTTGTCTAAAAATACTTATAAATGCTTTGACATTTCCCACTCCCTGATTTAGCCAGGCATATCCAAACCCATATTCTGTCAAACAAATACGAACTTTGGAGGCCCAGTTATTTTTACCTTTAGAGTCCATATCTAGAAGCATATTGTAGGCTTTTCTAGGAATTCTATCGTTACACATTTGCAATAACTTAAGCCAATATCGAATGCAATTAACAGCAGATACAACAGATATTGGGTAGCGATTAGTTTCTCCGTATATCATATCATTCGGCGTACGTCTGTTTACACCAAGAAACTTTTTTAGAGCAAATAAATGAACAGATTCGCAACAAGTTGCAGCTTTGTCTAAGCCCCATAATTCAGAGCCGTAAAGTACAACGGGCTGTACTTGGGTATCGAATAACTTGATGAATACCTTAAAGGATGTATTATTCAAAACATACAACTTTTTCATAATACATAGTAAAGCATTCTTTGCCCTACTTGCCAAATCTTTACAAGCACCTGTGAAACTCAACCGTGTAGAAAACATTATACCTAAATACTTGTATGCATTAACAACTGGCATATTAACATCATCATAAACCCATCTTTCCCTTGCACCAAGATAGCCCCCCTTACGAAACACAATGATATTACTTTTTGACATATTAACTTTTAATTGAAGTGTACCAGCAGCACGTCGTAAATTATTCAACTGAGTCTGCAGACCGACAGGCGTTTCTGATATCAAAATAATATCATCAGCTAATAAGAGAATAAACAATTCTAAGGTATCAAGAGACAACAAGGCACCATGTCTACCATTATTGATAACTTCTATAGCTAGTTCATTTATAAACAAAGAAAATAAAACTGGACTACATGCATCTCCTTGTCTGACCCCAGCTGTACAGTTAATAAAATCTGTCAGTTTACCTCCACAACGGACTCTAGCTCTGACAACATTATACATGCTTTTAATACACCTATAGAGTTTACCGCATATACCATTTTTTTGTAGTATTGGCCAAAGTATATTTCTATTGATTGAATCAAATGCCTTTTGGAAATCTATAAAAGCAACATATAGCTTACGATTACGAGAAAACTGCTTTTGGATAAGTGCCAACAAAGTAAACATGTGATCCACGGTCGAATAACCCTTTTTGAATCCTGCTTGCTGTTCCCCGGTTATATTATTCTCATCAACCCATTCTTGTATTCTCCTATTAATAATCATTCCAAATAGTTTACTGCTAATGTCACTAAGGGAAATTCCTCTATAATTATTGGGATTGTCCACATCTCCTTTTTTAAATATAAGCAAAATAATTGATTCACACCAATTATCAGGGTACAAGCCCTCATTAAATAACTTATTAAATAATTTATGAAAAAATAGCACAGCCTGCTGTGTTGCGTGTTTAAATAATTCTCCAATAAGACCATCCGGGCCAGCTGACTTGCCATTTTTTAGTTTTCTAATAGCTAAAGTAACCTCTTCCATGGATATTGGACGATTAAATGAACTATCTACATCAGCATCCACCACTTCTTCATTAACACTGTCACTAACATTCTGTTCTAACAAATTTTGGAAATGATGAAACCAAATATCGCTAGTTATCTTATTCTTCGGTTGTTTTCTTTTGAAAGATACTTTCCGAACAGTCTCCCAGAAGTCTTTTTGGCATTTAACTGAGGAAATCAACTTATCTATTAAGAACTTATTATACTCTTTCTCCTTTCTTTTTAACAATTTTTTGTATTCTCGCCTTGCAATACAATAAGCCACTCTATCTTGTGGATCATGAGTACGACAGCTAATTCTTAATAATTTTCTAGCTTTTAGTTTACTAATTCGGCACTCTTTATCATACCAATCATCACATCTGTGATTTCTATTGACACGTATATGCTTCTTCATACACTTAGCACTTTCCTTTACACACTCATTAAACATGTTCAAAGCTTCATTTACGTCGGATTGTATCATATCTATGGCATTTTCAATTTTTCTAACAACATCTACGCTACATAATAGTTCTTGAAATCGATTAGCACAATCATTATTCCATACAAGTTTCTCTATAACATGATTTTCTTGTTCATTATTGACAACAACATTTTCCTTCGGAAAAACAGCAATGAAAGAAACAGGCATGTGGTCTGAGTCTATGCGGTCTAAAACTTGAAATTTACATGAGTCATATACCAAAGCAAGAAGATCGCTTGAAAGAATAAAGTAATCATCAACACTGCAGCCAGAATCAGATATGTATGTATAGCGTCCTTCAAGGTCGCCATTACATACCCATTAAGAATACACAAATCAAAGGCAGTGCATACATTTAGCATCAGCTTTCCATAATTATTTAATGTACAGTCTTCAGAATTACGATTTATACTGAGAGAATGACTATCACATTGACTATCAAAAATGTTTTTTCCCGAAAAATCCTGAGAAATATTGGATGTTCTGCTATTCAAGTCTCCATTAATTATGACATACACATCTTTTCTTAACAAACATTCTATCAAACAATCTTCAAGTAAACTGATTCCATTTTCAACATCAAAAAAGGTGTAAAAAGGAGAATTTTCCGGATGAATGTAGCAACAAAAATACAAAACATCTTTGTCTGTTCCAAATAATTTTTTGTCAATTATGAATGGACAAAAATTGGAGTGGTTGACATCAATAGCTTTTACAAAGGGAGATAACTCTTTCCTAATCAAACAAACAATTCCACCTGATGCTCTCCCCTGTCTACTGAATTTGACAGCAGGTTTGCAGAACACATCATAGTCAGAAAATAGATGATCAAACTTCCACTCATCAAGAAACGTTTCAACAAGACAGACAAAATCAAACTTAAAAAGAAATGAAAAGAAATCTGGATCGGCAAGTTTTGACTTTATGCCATTAACATTCCATAACAAAAAAGAAAAAGGTTTGTTTTCATTATATGTACACTCTCTCTCTCCATCCCTCCCTCGCTCTCTCCCTCATGCACGCACGGGATTTCCGCAACTGGCTCTGGCAGGTTACTGCAACTCACCCGGCAACTGTCAACATGAACATCACTGTCCCTGCCTATTGCTGTTGGCGAGATTACCGGTGTTCTTGTATTTTCCTGACCCTCTACTTTTAATGCAGCATGAGGAAGAAAAACTGGCCGGCCAAACCCCTATCTAGAGTCCTTGAGCCCTCCATGTCCATCAAGGAAATATGATTTTCCGTCGATCACTAAATGATCATAGATCATGGTGGCTCTCTTCCCGTCCGCTCTTGCCAAGAGAGAGAGAGAGAGAGAGAGAGAGAGAGAGAGAGAGAGAGAGAGAGAGAGAGAGAGAGAGAGAGCACAGGTCTGGCCAACTGGCCAAGCTTCACAACATTCCTGAATGGCCTTGAGGTGAAATCTCATTAATGACCGGTAATCGGCGATACTTGTCATTGCACGGCTAGACTCTTTGATAGCGTCAATAGAACGTGTCCTTGACCCTTGACATCGACCACGGTTGTTATCATCGTCCTATCAACACTTCCCCTGCACTGGCTGTCGGCTGCTAAGTCTGGATCTGGACAATCAATAACTGATTGATGGATTAGTCGGTTGATTGATTCATGTGCCCTTACCACGTGCACAGGGGCATGGAAGGATCACTTTTTATTTCACTAATTTTTTTTTTTTCTCCCCACGTCCGATCTTCATATCGGGAATGCGTTAGTGCTAACAAACATCGTCAATATCATCCTTGTCGCCATCATTTCTGTTATGAATATCATTATCACAGCTATCAGTTAATTGTCATCAGCGCGATCACTCTGCCGTGACACCTTCTACTTCAACAACGAGAGGAGTGGCTGCAGCGGCGGCAGCGGCGGCGACAACGACGTCGACAACAACAACAACAACAACAACAGCAACAACATGAAAGCAGCAGCAGCAGCAGAAGCAGTAACAACAACAACAACAATAACCACAACAACGCTAACGACAGTATTGATAACAACAATAACAATTATGGTGATAACTCGTTTCACATGTATGTTCATGTCAATACAGCGATGTAACTTATACATTATTCATGAAATAAATGTACCCAACGCATGTAATTTATGTATGCCTGCATTGTATAGATGTATGTATGCATGTGTGTATGCATGCATGTATATATGTGTGTATGTTATGTATGTGTGTATGTATGTATGTATGTATGAATGTATGTATGTGTTACGCAATGGACGAATAAATGAATGAAAGGATGAACGAATGAAAAAAGAAAACCAACAATAGCAGCAGCAGCAGCAGCAGCAGCAAGAACAACAACAATGAGAAGAAAAACATTGATTAGTATGTCTTAAAATGAACAATTTATAGTTTACACTAACTGACAATTAAAAGGGTCCACTGATCACATACAAATTCTCTCTCTCTCTCTCTCTCTCTCTCTCTCTCTCTCTCTCTCTCTCTCTCTCTCTCTCTCTCTCTTCATACATGTACGTATGTGTTTACAGTACACCAGTGGAAGCACTGAGTGGAAGAAGATTTCCTGCCGTAGGCCTATCTCTACCCCTTTGAACACAAGTCTGTCTTTTAAAGTTAGGTATTTTAATGGGGGAAGATTTTGATGATTTTGACCAGACGCTAATGGGATTTTACCGCGAGGACATTCATGAATGTTGTGAGACTTGGCAAAGGAGCTGGACTCTCTCCCTCCCCCCGCCCCCCCCCCCCCCCATCTCTCTTTCTCTCTCTCTCTCTCTCTCTCTCTCTCTCCACACACACACACACACACACACACACGCCCGCGCGCGCGCGCACATGCACGCACGCGCGCACGCACGCACGCACACGCACACGCACACGCACACGCGCGCGCGCGCGCGCCACACACACACACACACACACACACACACACACACAACCAGAGAGAGAGAGAGAGAGAGAGAGAGAGAGAGAGGTGTCATGTTTAGACATAATCCCGGTCCCCGGAGACAGAATGTAGTTACTTTAATAGTGGCATCTGAGAAGGATGCACATGAAAAAAAATTCCATGAATGATGAGCCTCAGAGTTCTAACCGAGGAACAAAGAAAAGGGAACTGACTTCGGCAGCACTCGACACCTTCCTTACCTGTCTTCACAGTCTCCATAGGGTTCTTCACTTCTTCGAGGTTAAGTGGATTTGTATCGGAGCCAGCATCCTGTTCTCCTTCTGCAATGTTTACTTGATTCTGTTGTTCCCCCCCCCTTTCCTCCCGCCCCCCCTCCCCTCCCCCATCCCTCCCTGTAAAATGATTTCTACTGAATGTTCAGGATTGTCTCTCTTGTGATATGATGATCTCCTGTTTTATCTTTCACTGACAGGTCATCGTTACTGCATTTTCTTCTTTGCGGTCCTGTTTCTTCATTTCCTTCTTGAACCCAGTTTATGCTGACTGATCTGCTAATCGTTCAATACATTTTCTTAACCATCTACTCGACTTCATAGTTTGACTCAAATAGTGTGTCTGTGAGCATTTTGTGTGTGTGTGTGTGTGTTAGCCTCTCTGATCTTGCTGAGTCCTCTTTTTTGTTCGAGTACTCTTTTTGCTTGGCATTTTTTTCCTGTCTAATGTCTTGTTCCGTGTTTTCTGTCTTATCCATGTTCTCTTCTTTCTGAAGCTAAGAACTTTCTTTTCTCTTTTTTTTTATGATAACATAATGGAATCCGGCAAGACTCAGGTCTGCCTCGTCTCCTGGAACTCTGAAGCTATTTGTAAGTTCCACGTGAAATGTCTGCATTGTTTCATCAATCTGTAGCCTGGCCTGGAAGTCTTACTCACCTTACTTCTATCCAGTTCTGGCGTTACCAAACCAGAGCGTAGCACACGGCAGGAGTAGATGGTGATGCTGGTTACGACCTGCAGTGGAGTTTATGTTTATCATTATCAAATCTTGGAGCAAGCTTAATCTTCTGTTAATGCCGATTCGATCAGTCTGGCTGTTAATCCTACTATCTGATGATGTCCATGTCATTTATCAGTCTGGCTGTCAGTCTTTCTATCTGATGATGTCCATGTCATTTATCAGTCTGGCTGTCAGTCCTATCTGATGATGTCCATGTCATTTATCAGTCTGGCTGTCAGTCTTTCTATCTGATGATGTCCATGTCATTTATCAGTCTGGCTGTCAGTCTTTCTATCTGATGATGTCCATGTCATTTATCAGTCTGGCTGTCAGTCCTATCTGAGGATGTCCATGTCATTTATCAGTCTGGCTGTCAGTCCTATCTGATGATGTCCATGTCATTTATCAGTCTGGCTGTTAGTCTTGCTATCTGATGATGTCCATGTCATTTATCAGTCTGGCTGTTAGTCCTATCTGATGATGTCCATGTCATTTATCAGTCTGGCTGTCAGTCCTATCTGATGATGTCCATGTCATTTATCAGTCTGGCTGTTAGTCTTGCTATCTGATGATGTCCATGTCATTTATCAGTCTGGCTGTTAGTCTTGCTATCTGATGATGTCCATGTCCTTTATTAGTCTGGCTGTTAGTCCAAGTATCTGATAATGTCCATGTCATTTTATGATAATATTGTGCTGGAACAAGCTTGATCTTGATTTTATATTCTTCAATATTCACAGACAACCTGTCCATTGTCAAGAAATGTTCCACATCTGTTTTAACACCACGTCACCTCCACCCCCGTTTTTGTTTTTTGTTTTTTTTTAGTCTTTCTTTGCTAGCATTTTTTGTTTCTTGCTTTTAAGTCGTGATAACTGCTATTCCCTTACTTAGAGCTCTCCACTCACTACGGATGTATCGATCTTCTGTGTGACGAAGATTACCACTGCTGCCTTAAGTGCCTGTTGTCTGATCTTCAGAAAGGAACAGAGTGTGTCCAGGGGTTATTCTCGTTTCCCAGTTCCTGTTCAAGTTGGATCGCAGATACCGCTGATGTTGATTTCCTGATTGTTCCTTTCTTTCATGTGTTACACCTAAGACAGCTGATCAGTTTTAAGCTCACGGTGTGGGTATAATGAAGTAAACAAATATCATCCTCTGTTTTTGTTATAGAAAATCCAGAGCCAGGGTATCAGTTTACTGTTGTATTTGGTGGTCATCCGCGATAATTCCATTTTCCTGGATTCCTTCATTTCGGTTACTATGGTTTTGTGAGCCCCAAGACCCGACCTCATGACCTCAAGTCGAGAGGTGGGGACGAGTGGGGCGAAAGGACCTTTCTTCCTTTCTTCATTGCTCCTTGATTTGTCTGGCATGCCTAGCCCGGTGAAGATTACACAGCACCAACCAGCACTCTTCCTTTCTTCATTGCTCCTTGGTTTGTCTGGCATGACTAGCCCGGCGAAGATTACACAGCACCAACCAGCACTCTTCCTTTCTTCATTGCTCATTGGTTTGTCTGGCATGCCTAGCCCGGTGAAAGATTGCACAGCACCAACCAGCAGAGCTCTCAGGGTCGTCGAGACATGTTAGCGGCCCATCTGCGCCTCCTCCACACCCCCCCCCCCCCCCCCCATCCCTCCACCAACCGTTTTCCTCGGCCTTTCCTCCAGTTTCCTTCCTCCAACCTACTCTTCTCCCCCACCCCCCACCCCCACTTCGCTTCCATCTCACTCACCCCCCTCTCCGTTCCAGTTCCTTTGCAGCCAGCGGTAGTGACATGTTGCATATCTGTGGTAGTAACCCTAAGGGACGACATCAAGATTCGACTCATCTAAGTGAGAAATCTGTATACAATGAATGGTGATTAATAAACTGAAATGTCTGTGGCTGTCTAGCTTTCCCTATGGTGGTTGTTGAAATGTGCTCCAGGCATGGTGGCCTTCGAGGCATCCTCAGCAGATGGTCACTGGCGATAGGACTGCCCTACTACAACAGCTGAAATGCTGATGTACTCCGATTACCTAGGCACTGATCTGGAATCAGCATCTGTCGCAATTACTGA
>JAMYXO010000285.1:55000-56266 GCA_033310375.1 Conus canariensis | reverse complement strand
GCTCTGGTGCACGTCCGATGTCGTTGTCAGTCCATTGTTTTTGTCCGTCAAGCTATTCAACACATCAACTACTGCATGCGCACATGTGTCAAATGATTCGCTGGGGCCCTGTTGGGAAATACCAAAAAATCTTAAGTTGTCTCTTCGAGAGAAACTTTCTAGTTTTTCTGTGTCAGCCTTCAGTTTGTCCAGTTCTTGTCTCATGCTGTCAATTGTTTTCAGAACATTGTCGTATTTCTTCCTTTCTTTCACCTGACACAGCAAACAGGTCATGTATGTCATATGTTATGTCTTTCAATGTGTCGTTCAGATGTTTTTGTTCAGTCTCCAGTCTGTCACAGCGTTAGTTTATTTCCTCGCACTGTTTGTTTCACTTGGCCCAAGTCTTGTTTTATTTCAGACAATCATTTCTGGAGCACTGTGGTTTTGTTCACGCAGCTGTTTTTTGCATCGCTTGCATCATTGCTTCAACAAGCTTGTCTTGTTCTATCAGTGTGTATGTGTTCTTTTCGACTTCATCTTTTATTTTGTTTTTTTCTTCAGTATTGGGGCCATGGTTGGTCTCAATGTCTCCACTGAGAAGCAGCCTACGCAGCGAGAACACGACACGCATTGCACAGAAAGCAGACAGCAGCACTTGCACGTGCGTGTCAAGTTGACACATGTATGTGTTGACACATTGCCCTTCATCCACACATTCGATTCCAGTGCCCTTTTGCACATTGAAATAATACATCGTACTGTTGAATGACAAGATTCCGTTACATTTTGAATGAAACTGAAAATCACTCCGTACACTATGAAGATCAAACCAAAGCCAACGACGACATCATGGAAGAAATGTGTGTGTTTTTGTATCTGTCTCTGAACTCACCTTCACAAGTCACCTGACCTGTTTTGTTTACATTTTCTTCTCACATTTACTTTACCATAGAAAACGCCGATAACGGCCCTCCAAGTGTTCAAGTCCACCATTTTCTATCACATTTACTGTCACTTGTACTTACGATGTATAACAAAAAGTAAATAGGTATCAAACAGTCCAGAACTCAGTTGAACAAAGCAAATATTCCTGCAGCACTCGACACAAACTTCCTGCCAGCCGCCATTACCCGTCGTGCCCCCGAGGGAGAGAGGAGAGAGAGAGAGAGAAGAGAGAGAAGAGAGAGAGAGAGAGGAGAGTGTGTGTGTGGTGAGAGCGAGAGAAGAGGGAGGGAGAGAGGGAGGAGGAAGAGAAGAGAGAGAGAGTGTGTATGCGTGAAAGAG
>JAMYXO010000285.1:40000-42500 GCA_033310375.1 Conus canariensis | reverse complement strand
CCAAATAAAGTTTTCTATTCACTCCACTTTTACGCAACACGTTCCAAAGAGTATTACGATTCACAGAGTCGAAAGCCTTCCTGAAGTCAACAAAGGCTATATAGAGTTTAGAATTGCTCAATAAATATTTCTGTACAAGTGAATATAGTGTATATATATGGTCAATAGTACTATAATTGGCTCTGAAACCTGCTTGTTCTTCTAATATTTTTCCTTCATTTTCAGCCCATTTTGATAATTATTTGTTCAAGATATGAGTATACACTTTACTAATGGTGCTAGTGAGTGCTATACCACGATAATTATCTGGATTACTGGAATCACCTTTTTTGTAAATTGGAATAATAATAGATTTAGCCCATTCTAAAGGAAAATTGCCGTGTTCAAAAAGCTCATTAAATAAGCGAAGAAGAAAATCAATTATGATAGAATTTGCTTCTTTTAACATTTCTCCAACAATTCTGTCGGGTCCAGCACTTTTCCCTGTCCTTAAATGTCTGATACCATCCATTACTTCTTCTCTAGAAATGGTGTTATTGAACAATGGCACAGATTCATCCTCATCATCCAGTGAAATGTCTTCTTCCAGAGGTACAGTATTATCTGAGTCATTGAAAACATTAAAAAAAGTGATCATACCATTGTTGGATGGAGATTTCATTATAAATTAAGCTTTTCTTATTAACAGATCTTATTACTGACCAAAATGTTTTAGAATCGTTTATCGCTTAATTTCTTTAGTCTATTTTCCTCAAATTCTAATTGTTTAGTTTCTCTCAGTTTGATGTATTCTTTTCGTGATACTGCATATTCTACTCTTTTTTCGCTTTTATCACTAGCTGTTTTACATCTCTGAAATCTTTTTAGCAGCCTTTTTACTTCTGCTTTCTTTCTCTCACATTCAGCATCAAACCAGTCATTACTTTTTATTCGAACTTGACCTACCGTGCGGACCATACATGCAGCAGCTCCATATAAAACATTAACAAAAAGATTTAAACTATCATTTATATCAATATCCATTTGCAGGAGGGCTGACTGTAAACAAATTTGGAACTCATCACTTTCAAGTTCGTCTTTATATTTATGGACATTTTCATTCGACCAAACAATTTTTTCTTCACCTGTTTGTTTAACCTGGTTACTTTCCAAATTCCGGTGAACGTTATTCCATACAACTTCGATTGGTAAATGCCACGAATGAACACAGTCACCAACATGCAAATCAAATTTCGGTAATAAATCAACATGAATCAAAAAGTAATCAACCACACTACATCCATTAGGGGATACAAAAGTGTAATTACCCTCTTTATCTCCATCACAAAACCCATTTAAGATATTCATATCAAACAAAAAAACAAAAATCCATTAACGTTTTCCCAAATCTATTTACAACCATATCTTTTGAATGACGTAAAGAAAATGTCATCCATTTCATACAAATCAAAATCATACATTGTCATATCTTCATGCTCAGATTGCATCTGACCTGTTCGTGCATTCATATCGCCAGTTACAATAAAGTATACATCCTCTTTATCAAACTTTTCCAATAAAGCCTCTTCTAATAGAAGTACGCCATCTTTGATAGCCTTATCATTATACAGAGGGCCTCCTTCTGGAACAATATAACAACCAACAAAAATGATATCTTTATTCACACCAAAAACAGTTTTATCTATTCTTATAACAATTGTATTGTCACAATTTATCTGAATCTCTTCTGCATATTTTTTCCAAACATTTTCTTACTAAAAGGAGTATACCTCATGAGTTTCTTCCATGAAATGAAAACTTTCCAGCTGAAACATGAAATTTTATATAGTCATTGAAGATGCATTTATAGTCAAAAGACGAATCTAAAAAGGTTTCTGTAAGGCAAACAAAATCAAATTTGTTAACATAATTTACAAAAGAAACATCACGTAGTTTTGGAAACAAATTTTCAATATTATAACTTAAGAAAGTCCATTGTTGTGGATGGTCTAGCCTGTCCTATTTGCTTTTTACAGAGTTTGAACGCAAGGCTCTAGTACCACCCGTACCCCTTTCCCCACATAGAGACTTGCTGGACTGGTTAGACAGGTACGCTCGCATGCCACTCTGTCTGTCGGGCACAACTCCGCCACGCGCTGTGTGTTCGTCGTTACCGTGACGTCGATCCGTGGAGACACGGGGGGAATCCCCGCTACTGGCCGCTGATCCAATTCGCTGACCTCCACCTCTGTCACGAGCCGCTCTGCAACCCCCATCCTTACCACCATTACCACTCCGTTGCCGATCGGGTGTAGCACGAACTGGGGATGGGGGAGCGGAGGAAGATGTAAACGCACCACCCTCACTGCCATCCCCCCTCAATGCGTTAACATGACGAGATGCCTGTTGATTGGCTGAAACAGATAGAGACCCACCCTCCCCATTCTCTCCAGATTGAAATTGAGGAGTAGAAGGTGTAACTGTGTGTGTGTTTGTCTTATTGTTTTCTCGGCCACCCTCT
>JAMYXO010000285.1:20000-35000 GCA_033310375.1 Conus canariensis | reverse complement strand
AATTACACAACACAATCAGACACGTATGCACGCGCGCTCACATGCATGCACACGCCCACACATACACGCACTCACGCGCACACCCACATCCACCCCCCCCCCCCCACACACACACACACACACACACATTTTCATTAGCTAATATAGAGGCAAGCATAAAAGTAGGGCGTTGAGACTATGGTCAAAAGGTTAGATTTATTGTTCAAGTAAATGTTTAAGTATTGCTGATTTGGAGGACGGCAGTGATTGACATGTTTTGGCAGACGGAGGAAGAGAGTTCCACACAGATGGACCAAAAAATGCAAAACTAGATTTGAACAAATCAATGCGGACACGTGGTAAAATGTAATTATTTGAATCATATCGTGTTGTTGCCATTTGGATAAACTCAGCAAGATATGTTGGCGCCATGTTTGCATGGACTTTAAACATTAGTACTGCCTTATTATAGGTCAGTTGGCTCTGCAGTGGTAACATTTATTAGTTTTGCGAATTTGCCCGTGGTTGATAGAGACTTGTCGGGAAGAATCAGCTTAATTCCCCGTCTATGCATAGAGTTGATCTTTTTTATGTGATTTTCACCGGCACCACTCCAGACAGTGGACGCATAGTTGATGTGAGAGAGGCAATGGGCTTCAAAAAATAATTTCCGGATGTGTGGTTCAACATAATAACTGAGTTTATTGAGTACAAACAAATTGCGAGCCAACTGTTTGCAAACATGATTTATATGTGATTGCCATTTAAAGTTATCATCAATGATCACGCCTAAGACACGGTGTTCGGTAACCTGCTCGATCAAGGCTTCACTCATTTTTAGGCTCAACATAAGATGCTGTCGTGATGTTTCTGTCTCGATGCTAGGACCATACATTTTGTTTTGTGCGGATTAAGCACCATTCGGTTTTGGTTGCACCATTCTAAGACATCAGTTATACTTTGTTGTAACGATATTTGTACACACATGATGTTTGTATCACTACAGTGAAGAGAACTATCATCAGCGAACAGATCACAGATGACATCATTGTGAGATATGTGCATCGGTAGGTCATTTATAAAAATACAGAAGAGAAGAGGTCCAAGGACAGAGCCTTGTGGAACGCCACAGCTCACTATTCCTTCAGGAGGAATAAGTACCGTTTAAGTAAACACGCTGGGTCCTGTTTTCAAGATATGACTGAAAGAAGGTGACTACTGCCGGATTTTGAACATATGCAGTCATTTTTTTTAATAATATGTTGTGGTCTACAAGATCAAACGCTTTCTTAAAATCGAGGAAAACAGTTCCAGTGAGTTTTCTTTCGTTGATGGCTGATAGCCATGTATCACAGAGGCGTGTTAAGGCCGTGTGGCAGTGAGTGATTTCGACGAAAGCCTGACTGAAATGGGTGGAACAGTTTGTGATGTTCCATATGTTTAGTTAGGTGTTTGTGAACATGCATCTCAAGAGGTTTCGATACAACAGATAAAAGAGATATTGGTCTAAAATTGTTTAAATCAGTGAGATCTCTTGATTTGGGTATGGGAATGACTTTTGCTGCCTTTAGACCACATGGGAAGACATTCTGATCAATACACAAATTATAAACATACGTAAGGGTATCAACAATGTAAGGTAGAGCAAGCTTGAGTATAGAAGCATTTAAGTTATCTGGACCCATTGCTTTTTTATTTTTAAGTTTTGAAATTAAGGAACCAACTTCATTAATAGCAAGCAAGGGGATGCTAAATGAATCTCTAGTATTTAATCGTTCTTGACAAAACGATAGGAGAACAGCTGGAGTCTCATATCGATTAAAGAATGTGACACTGGCAGCCGTTTGTACTGATTCAGTTGCCTGAAGGAAATGATTGTTGAAAGTGTTAGCAGACCACATAGTCGCAGTATTATCTGATTTCTTTCTCGACTTGTCAGTTATTTCATTAACAGCACGCCATAATGATGCCGTATCCCTGTTTGCGTTTATCAGCTTCCTAAAATGCTCAGATTTTGATTTTCTAACCAGATCTGATACTCTGTTTCTCTGCTTTTTATATTCATCTACTTTTTTGGCGGTCTTAAGTGCATCCCTTAGTGCCATTTCTATAATAATGTCTTTTGTCAGCCAGCTGGGAAGTACTCTGTGTTTTACCCTTTTTCTTCTAAGTGGGGCATGTTTATCAACGATTGAGAGAAAGATATTATACCAGGTATTATACGCTTCATTTGGATCTGTGTAATTGAGTACACTGTAGAAAGGAGCTAAGCTTAAGTCGAGGAAAAATTCATCCTTACTGAAATTTTTGAAGCAGCGATATTGAATGGTTGTGTGGCCCTTATTCTGTTGCTTTGGAAGTTTACAAGACCAAGTGCACAAAATGAGACAGTGGTCGCTTATGCTTTTGTTGCCCACTGTTATATTGGATACCATGGCTTTGTTGTTCGTGTAGATATGATCCAGCAATGTAGACGATGTCTTTGCGATTCTAGTTGGACTATGAATAAGCTGATGCAAGCCAAAAAGTGTGGTGGTCGCATCCCAGGCAGGCTGCCGTTTTAACAGATCAATGTTAAAATCACCGAGAAGAATGACATTTGGATAGCTCTTATATACATCATCCATCATGTGTACAAAGTTGTCATACCAAAGGAAAGTGGCAGCGGGATTCCTGTACACATATCCAACTAGAAGAGGGGCTGAGTTGGAGGGTTTTACCTGCAGCCACATGCATTCAACATTATCAGGCTCAAGGTCACGCCGCCTTTTTGTACAGTGAGCGATGCTTTGATGAATATATATTCCAAGTCCTGTTTCACCAGAGTGATGTGCATCGCGTCGGACAAAGTTATAGTTAGTTATGGATAAAGCTGTATCAGTGAAACGGGAGTCAAGGCGAGTTTCACTAAGACCAAGCAGATGAATAGAAGGGGATTCGTTTAGAAGAAAACAGACATCATGAATCTTATTTGGCAGATGATAAACATTTAGGTGACCAATGCGTAATCCAGTATCAGTATTAATTACATTACAATGGTCCATTGCATTAATTCTAGAGCAAAGTCCTGAGCAATAAAACAAAATAGATATACTGTTACAATAACAATTAAAATATAAAATCAGCAATCATAAAATATCCAAGAACACACAAAATCCAAAAAGCAGGGCAATGAAGTTCAGTCCAAAGGACAATTCAAGTATGTGTATGATAACAATATTCAGGAAAGTATGACCAACCAAGACAAATGTCGCTTTCAAGCTGTCCGGGTCACAATAGTACAGTCATCCACAGTAACTAAGCAATACCGGGTGGGTGGGGGGGGGGGGGGGCAAGACTCACAGGGTTGGGGGAGGGGGGTAGGGAGGAGGAGTCAGTGCGTGGTGGGAAGGTGAAAGTGAGACGGAGCAAGCAGGAGGGAAAGAAGACACGGCTGGGGGTGAGGGGGGGGGGGGTGGAGCTGAGAGGCAGGGATGGGTAAATTTGGGCGGGGGAAGGGTAGGCAAGGGTGAGGGCCTGCACTTGGAAGGCGAGACAGCAAGCTGGTATCTGAATTCCAGATACCGGAATTTCTGTTAAGCAGGGGGAGAGGGAAGATAAGGGTGCATTTGTGTCCAAGGATTGAAAGGCAGAGGAGGGAAGGGGGAGAAAGGCCACATGGGGGGAAACATCGGCATTGATGTAATGGGGGGTCTGTTAAAGTACGGCATGGGTGGCATTGCATGGTGGGAAAAGGTTTCATTAGAAGAACAACTGGATTTCTGGTGGACAATTTCAGGAGCACTGTCCAAGTGATTGTTTGAACTACGTTGGACTGTCTCTGGGGGTAAATTTGTAGGATAGGAATCAGGACGATTTCCTACTGACTGGGGGAACATGGGCTGCACACTCCGACGGCACTCAGTAGGGACAGGCTGCTTGTCTTGGTTTTCTTTTAATTTTGAAGACTGTGATCTGTTACGGTTTGTTGCAATGGACTGTTCCTGACATAGCTCTGGGTGTGCCCCATTACCCGTATTCCGTGGAGGCCGGTTCACACGGAGTGCCAGAAACTGAATGATTTGCCGTAACCAGAGCGACAAGCCACTGGCAGACAGGTGAATACCATCCGATGTGAAATAGCTTTGAACGATCCTAAGATTTTGATCAACGAAATTTGTTTCAAACAAAAAACATGCACTTGTTTCTGCACATAGGACATGCAGTTCCCTATTCATCAAATTAATGAATTTCAAAGGAATAGGTTTTCTAGGAAGTAGGGCAGAGACAGCAATTTTGGCAGCAGGAAAAACTCTTTTCACCTGTCCCAGAAGCTGACCAAAGTCCTGCTGTAGCGTGTCTACAGAGTAGTGTTTGTGAAGGTCGTTTCCCCCCACATGCAATGCCACCCGCTGCACATCCTCTCGTACTGCACAATCTCTGAGGGCAGCAGTGACGTCAGTCACCTTCGCCCCAGGCATTGTGCGTACATGGGTGAGCCCCGTCCTGTCCAGTCTCTGTCGGTCAATATACTGAAGGTTAGAATCCCCCACAATGAAGTTGACAAGTTTGCCTTTCGGGGGAAGACGGATCCTGAATTTTGGGGTGGTTTGATTGAGCTGTCGGTCAGAGACTGCTGTGGTATTACCTATGACAGGGGTGGAGTCAGTCTGCTGTCTGTCAAAGGCTGGTTTGTTGTTGGTGACAGTGACTGAGTCGGTCACAGCGTGAGTGACAGTCTGTTCTTTGTCAGCCGTAACACCACTATGCTTAGTACACACGTCGCTAGATTGTTCCCGTTGTTTTAGTTCTGGCTGCGTTGACTTTTTTGATGACTTTACAGTGGACGTGGTATGGTGCTGACAGTCACGTGCTGATTTCAAGAGGTGCTTTTGACGGTCAGACACACTGTCAATCAGCTTCGTTTGTTCTTTCAGCTGATTGCGTAGTGTGTTGCACTCATCTTGCAGACTGTCAATTTTCTCCTGCATCGTCTGTTTTAAAATCCTCAGTTTGTTGTCAATCTGAGTTTTAATATCTGCATCAAGGCTTTTGATGCAAGATATACAGACAGATGCAGTGAAAGAAAGAGAGCACTGGATGCAATTCTTAGCTTCTGTGCTTGTACTGTCATTGGTGGCGGTGGGGTCTTTGTTGTCAGTAGAAGTGGTCCCCTCTGTGGTGGTTGTGTCAGTCTGACCAGTAGTTGTTCTGATCTCTGAGGTAGTGTGGTCATGTCACTGGTAATTGTTCTTATCTCTGGGGTAGTGAGATCAGTGTCACTGGTGCTTATCTCTGGGGTAGTGGGGTCAGTGTCACTAGTGGTTGTTCTTATCTCTGGGGTAGTGGGGTCAGTGTCATTGGTGGTTGTTATCTCTGGGGTAGTGGGGTCAGTGTCACTGGCAGCTGTTGTCTCTGGGGTAGTGGGGTCAGTGTCACTGGTGGTTGTTATCTCTGGGTAGTGGGGTCAGTGTCACTGGTGGTTGTTATCTCTGGGGTAGTGGGGTCAGTGTCACTGGCAGCTGTTATCTCTGGGGTAGTGGGGTCAGTGTCATTAGTAATTGTTATCTCTGGGGTAGTGGGATCAGTGTCACTGGTAGTTGTAATCTCTGGGGTAGTGGGGTCAGTGTCACTGGTAGTTGTTATCTCTGGGGTAGTGGGGTCAGTGTCACTGGCAGTCTCTGTGACATCAGTGTTGACCTCACAGGACTGTGAATCACACAGTGATGCGGACTCCGTGGTGACAGGAAAGATGACGTGGTGGCTGGCTGTATCCGCAAGGAGTTCAGTGATAACGGGGCCTTCACACTGAGTTCCTGCATTGTCCTGCTGGTCACTGTTGGCATCGTCCTCGGTGATGTAGCCCAGCGCCCTGTGCTCATCCCACACATGGCTGGCATCCATGCCAGAGTCTTGAAGTTTGCCCACAATGGCACACAATATTTGAAACTCAGTCTTTGCCCATGCCTCACACTTAAAACCCTGGACTAAGCATGAGCCAGCACCCTTTTTTCTTGTTATTTTTTTGAGGAAATAGAGTGTTATTGTAAGGCATTTTTCAGTGTCATGCTTGTAGATCTGAACAAATGTCTTAGCTAAATTGTATTTTGAAACCTCCTCACAGCACAGCGGTACTTTAATAACTTTATTGCCCCCATCCCTGTCTTCCCATATAATGTTGAATGGAGAGTCAGGGACAGGGTCATTCAGGTAGCGAAGAGCTAAAGCATCACGCCAACGAGTGAGAGTTTTGAGTTGGGAACACCTGAAAGTTTTCTGTTTCGTGTCAAGCGTGGCTTTTAGTTCAGGCTTGTCTGACTGTACATTACTAACAGCAGACTGCATCGTCAATTACTGTGGACGACTTGACCATGTTGGAGGGGGGGGGGGGGGGAGTTACATGTAGACTGTGACGGCCATCCTGGCCGTGGAAGACATGCTGTACTGTAGTTGTAACTTGTGAAGTAGTTTAAGCACAACACAGACAGGATGGAGTGGGGAAAACCGGAACAAAGGAACACGGGTTGACGAGGTCCATCTGATCTCCACCACAAATTAATTAGCCGGTTTTTACTGCCCACTTGTACACACACTGGCCATAGACACGAACACTTGTCCCTTGTATACACTTCAGGCCGGGGTTGTTTCCTCGGCAAGGGGATCGGCTTACGGGGTGACGACAGATGAGGCCAGTTAGGGCGCCTGGAGGATCACTGCTTCAACAGCTGGAAGCAATCAAGGCGTCTCGCCGCGCGTCCGCGGCACAACACCACAAACTGGTTGAAGAAATCTTGAGGGAAAGCAATTTCACACTGATAATTTCCCTTAAAACACACGTATTCAATTAAGAACAATCCGCTTCTGTTCACAGAAACAATGCACGAAGCACCAGGCACTGTTTGGTCAATTCTACACGGGAGGAAAACTGAATTACATATAAAACACGACTCAGCAAAAAAGCAGAACGCAGAGCTCGGGAAAACACGTCCGCACCGGTCGGTGGCGGCGACAGAGAGAGAGAGAGAGGGGAGAGAGAGAGAGAGAGAGAGAGAGAGAGAGAGAGTCATATTCATTTTGTAAAATATTAACGTACAACAAGCTGCTATGGATGATAATTAGAGAACTACAATGCATCAATGACATCAACTGTTTTTATTTTTTTTTTTTTTTTAAACACATTTTCACGATGTGGTTACTGAGATGGACGAGGACGAACAGTACTACAAGAGTTATCAATGAATTCCTAGCATCAACAATCATAATACTTATTTATTATGATGTGTTTTATGTGTGCGTGTGTGTGTGTGCGCGCGCGCGCGCGCGCGTGTGTGTGGTGTGTTGTGTGTGTGTGTGTGTGTGTGTGTGTGTGTGTGTGGTGGTGAGAAGAGAGAGAGAGAGAGAGAGAGAGAGAGAGATGCCATCATAATACCTCCCCCCCCCATTTTTTTCTTGAACTATTCATACACTACTCAAGACTAGAATTATTGATTAAGTGACAATATATCGAGAAGCAACTGTTAAATACAAAGAGGAAAAGAGAGAGAGAGAGAGAGAGAGGAGAGAGAGAGAGGGGGGGGGGGGAGTATATTGTCATTTTTTTTTAATCCAAAATATTCATATGCTTAACATTACTATGGAATTTGAACAAAGAGAACAATACATCAATATAATCAACAGATATCAGGACACACATTTATCGCCGTGTAGTTATAGTGTTTCAAGAAATCAAAATTTTTTTTTTTTTTTTTTTGCAGTCCATTCTTTTTTCTTTTTTTTTTTTATGAGAAGAGCTCTTTTATTTCCATTTCAAACGGGTTTACAAAATCACATAAAACGAAAACACACAAAAAAAAAATCCCCTCCACGACCCCCTCCCCCCCCCCCCCAAAAAAAAAAAAAATTTTTTTTTTTTAATTATAACTTAAAAACTATTAAAAAAATTATGTCCCATTTTGTATAGAGTTCTTTCCCTAACAAAATTTTTTCTTTTTAATTTTGGGCACCAAAAAAAAATTTTTAAAAAAAAAGGGGGTTTAAAAAAAACTTTCTTAAAATCACCCTAAAATTTCGGTTTTTCGAAAAATTTAAAATTTACAGAAATTTTAATTTAAAATTTTTTTCGGGTTCCAAAATCCGGTTTTTAAAAAAACAAAAAAAAAGGACCCTTATTTGAAATACATTTTTCTTTCCCCTTTTCTTTCTTTCTTGGTTTTCCCCTATCTTCTGCCTTTCTTTTTTCTGTCTGTCTGTCTTCTGTCTGTCTGTCGGTCTGTCTGTCGGGGTCTGTCCAGTCTCCCCCTTTTCTCTCTCTCTCTCCCCCCTCTCTCTCTCTTCTCTCTCGCTTTGGTTTGTATTCGCCTGTAGAAGACCTTTGAGTCAAAACTAGTTGCTTCTGATTTTTTTTTTCCAAGAACCTGTTGTGTCCGTTCATTTGAATTCAAAAGCACTATTTTTTTTCTTCTTCAGTTTAACCAAAGAAAGGGCAAAGGTTTGTCCTTGAACTGACCACATCAAAAAACCGTCTCCCTTCCCCCCCCCCTCCCCCCCCCCCCTTCCCGCCCCCTTTTGTTTTTCGTCCCCCTCCCCCCCCCCCTCTTCCGCCCAAAAAACAAAAACAAAAACAAAACAGAACAAGAAAACAACACAACAAACTAACACAAACAAATAAAAACAAAATCAGAGTTCACATTGGATGATGATTGATAAATGAGGATGGGGATGGTAAAGATAATGATATGAGGGGGGGGGATGAATGTTGTTTGTTGTTGTTTGTTGTTGTTGTTTTGTTGTTGTTTGTTGTTTGTTGTTGTTGTCACAGTTAGACTCTCGGTTTTTTAACTTCCAGCTCAAAAGGGACGGAAGTGTTCTTTTCCGTCGACTCCCCCGGAGGTGACGTATCTAGTGGAGGAGAAGACACCTGACAAGGTCCGGGAGTTTCTGCAGGCAGAGCTGCAAGTCTTTAGTTGCGGAGAAAGACACCATTCTCGACATCATTCCAGAAACTGTTGTGTTAGTAGGTGAGCAAGGAAGAGCTGGTTGGTCTATATGTACGATGGCGGAATTTACAAACCGAATACAGAGCAGTGGAGAAAGGGGAGTATGGTGATGTTGAAGATATGAAACTGGATGTTTGTGTGTCCCCTTTTTCTATGTGTTTCTGTCTGTTTGTCTGACTGATTGTCTATCCGTCTGTCTGTCTGGCTGTCTCTCTTTGCCAATCTGTTATTGTCCTTATCTGTCTCTGTCTTTGTTCTGTCTGTGTCGTCTGTTTCTCTGCTGTCTGTGTTTTTTGCTGGTGTCCGTCTCTCTGCCTCTCTGTCTTTGTCTATGTCTTTTTGTCTGTCTGTCTTTGTCTCTGTCTGTCTCTCCCTCCACACACACACACACACACACACACACACACACACACCACACCACACACAACACACCCACACACATACTATCTATCTATCTATCTATCTATCTCTCTATCTATCTATCGGTAATATATCCCTGTGTCTGTCTGTCTTTTGTGTGGTGGTGTGTGTGTGTGTGTGTGGGTGTGTGTGTGCGTGTGTGTGTGTGTGTGGTTGTGTGTGTGTGTGTGTGTGTGTGTGTGTGTGGTGTTGGGTGTGAACGCGCGAGTGCGTGCGTGAGAGAGAGCCCGCGCTTGTACATTTTGGGGTTTTAAGCTGATTTCCATGATTAGCGAAAGACAAAAAGTCTTATATTTGTCTCTGCTTCTTACTTCTTAGAGATAGATATATGACGTTATCACTTTTTTTTTTTTAACTCTTTTGACGTAAAGACCAAACTGTCGGTTCGCAGATACATTCCATCCACACGATATCAACCACAACAATCTCTTCCTCAACGTTACCAGAACCATCCACATCAACGTCACCCATTAACGCCACATCCACGTCGACGCCTTCTTCCAAATCTTGTCAACGACGTCGACGACAACGGCCATCAACATCAACATCAACGACTCCCGCCACGACAGAATCGTCATCAACGAGCACATCACCAACGACGGAAACTACAACGCTCACAACCACAGAGACGACGACGACAGAGTCGACAACGACGTCGAGTAACCACGGAGTCATACTCCCACCAGCACCACGACAACGACCACGACGGAGCTACCTACTACAACACTACATCATTGCCCTTGCCAGGTGTGTGTGTGTGTGTGTGTGTGGTGTGTGTTGTGTGTGTGTGTGTGTGTGTGTGTGTGTGTGTGCGTGCGTGAAAGAGAGAGAGAGAAGAGAGAGAGAGAGAGATTGACAGAGTGTGTGTTTGGGGGGGGAGGGGGGCGCAGAGAGAAGGAGAGAGAGGAGAGAGAGAGAAGAGAGAGAGTGAGTGAGTGAGTGTGTGAGAGAGAGAGAGCGAGAGAGAAAAAGTGTGTGTGGTGTGTGTGGTGTGTGTGTGTGTTGTGGGTGTGTGTGTGTGTGTGGTGGTGTGTGTGTAAAGGGCTTTTGTATACTCATTTTTTCCGTTTCTTTCGTTGGTTTCTTTTTTTTTTCCTTTTCTTTTAGGTTATTTCTTCTTTGTTTATTTTTTTTCTTTTTTTTTCTTCTTAGTCTTTAAAGCACTATACCTTGCATACCAGTACCTGTGAATGCCAAATGTTGTGACATTTTGTGTTTTTCAGCGGTCATCACATACAGTGGACACTTCCTGCTCCATTCGCCATGGCAAAGAACCAGGAACAGTTACAGGACCAATTTGTCCCAAGATGTGAGTTGTTCGCTTTCTTTTTCGGTTATTAGATAGATAGATAGATAGATTAGATAGATAGATAGATAGATAGATAGATAGATAAAGATAAAGATAGGTAGACAGACAGACAGACAGACAGATAGATAATAATAGGCAACAGGTAGTTGATAGGTAGAGAGACAGACAGAGAGACTGATTGATAGGTAGAGAGAGAGAGAAGACGATAGATAGATTGAGAGAGAGAGAGGAGAGGATGAAGTGAGAGAGAGAGAGAAAGAGGAGAGAGAGAGAGAGAGAGAGAGAGAGAGATGAAAATGGTTTTTTATTATATACATCTAGGCCATAGGCCCCAATGTGACAGGGGAGTGTGACATATTCAAACAATTCAAAACAAAAACAAAAATACACTAAATGGATCCATAAGGAATCGATAAAAAAAAATTGAACCGGGTGCCTAAAACATAATACGTCTCTAATCGTAAAAGGTGTGATAAAAGAAAAAACAGGAATTTTTTACAAATAGTTTGACTGGTTGAAGCCAAACGGCATACACAAGCGGAAAAATGCAGGCTGTTTATAATCTTTTTCAGGAATAGATTTTAAAGAGAGACAGAGAGAGAGAGAGAGAGAGAGAGAGAGAGAGAGGAGAGAGAGAGAGACACACTGACACTGACACTGACACTGACACAAGTTTATTGAATAGGCTATAGCCCCTTTCATGGGGGGAGATAACATGGACTACTGGATTCATTGCACACGCGCACGCACGCACACACACTCACACACATACACGTAAGCGCGCGCGCGCCCGCAACGGCATTTACACACCACACACACACACACACACACACACACCCACACACCACACACACACCACACACACACAACACATGCGTTCACATGAGATTAATGTACACAACTTGAGAAATCATCGCGATTCATCTCGTTTGAAACATCTACACCGTCGTCGCAAAGCTATCTGTTTTCATTGGTGTTAACAGTTTGAAGTCGGAGCTTCAATGAGAAGAATAAAACTTGAAAAATCAAGAATGTTTCCTCTGATAATTTTAAACATGCTAAACGTTACTCCCCAACACAATCGCCATAGACAATATTTGCATATACTTTTGCATACACAAGCGGAAAATGCAGGGCTTTTATAATCTTTTTTCAGGAATAGATTTTAAGAAGAGAGAGAGAGAAGAGAGAGGAGAAGAGAGAGAAGAGAGAGAGAAAGAACTTCAAGAAGTTAAATGTAAGGTCGGGAAAAATTTTAAATCAAGAATGAATTTGAAAGGGAATGAACTGAATCTGTCAAGAGAGTGTAAGAAATGAATCCAGCATCACTTTGCCAACAGTTCACATTCTGTTTGCGTATGAGGAACAAAAACTGCTTCAGGGATTGCTAGCATCATATTACTTAATTTCAATGCATGAAATATATTTTTCTACCAAATGTCTGAGCTGCAAAAGGTTTCTGACTTTGCAGCATACGTACAAATATTCTTTGTTTGTAATATTCTGATTTTTCCCTGAAAAAAGAAGATATATGTGTTGTGTATTCATACATAAAGCGGAATTCGTCTCTATTGTAAAATGGAAATGGTTTCTGATTTTTCAGTTGATCTTGTATTCTTTTAAATGACACATGCCTTGTCGAAACTTTTACAAAGGCATACGAAAACGTGCTTACTGGCGCTCACAGGAATATTTTTTTTTTCGTTACAGCAAAAATTCAAATGATCTGTACGTACCAAGATGAACCTTATCAAATACTTCTGCGCTTCAGTTTCATCTACAGTAATAATTTGTCTTCATGTTTGAGGCCACCATTTATCCATACTTCTGAGAAGCCAAAGAGATCAAAACAATTATTGAGTGTGAACAGGTTCAAAGATGTGTGTGTTGTTGTGAGAGAGAGAGAGAGAGGAGAGAGAGAGAGAGAGAGAGAGAGAGAGAGCGAGCGAGAGAGAGAGAGAGAGAGAGAAGAGAGAGAGAGAGAGAGAGAGACTGATTTTGTTTCCGTCTGCCACCCACTTCCCCATCCTTTTCCCCCATATATCTATTGTATATGTTGTTAACACACACACACACACACACCCCACACACAAACACACACACACACACCACACACACACACACACACACACACACACACACAACACCACACACACGAGAACAACAGACAACACAGACGGCCCCGAAAGAGATAAACACACACACACACACCACACACACACACACACACACACACCACACACACAAACACACAAGCACGCACACACACACACACACACACACACACAAAACACACCACTCACACACACACACACACACACACCACACACCCCAAAACCCACAACACAGAGAAAACACACACTCATGTTTTCTATCTATCTATCTATCTATGCTATCTATCTATCTATCTGGTGTGTTGTGTGTGTGTGTGTGTGTGTGTGGTGGGGTGTTTTTCCCTCTGTGTGTCTGTCTGTGTGTCTGTCTGTCTCAGACTTCCTGTCTCTTTCTCCTTTACTCCAAGATAAACTTTTTTTGTAATGTCATGTTTTTTTTGTTTTTTGTTTTGTTTTTTTTTTTTGATGATGATAATAATCTTTATTTCCAAGGGTAACAGATAAGCAAAACACATGCTTTTTTTCATCCAGCCCTTGCCCGTTAAGGGACTTAACAAAAGCATGACTAGCTACTAAAACTTGCACAGCTTTTAACAAACACATATATTTCACAAATACATTAAAAATTGATGATTGTCCTTCATTACATTTAACGCGTTAATGAATTTAAAGCAAAAAAAAAAAAAATGACAACAAACGAGAATAAAAAAATTTGATTACAAAAAATAAAAAAAAAGATTCAGCACACACAGACAGAATAAACGATCCTTCTGTTCTTATCGAGAGAGAGAGAGAGAGAGAGAGAGAGAGAGAGAGAGAGAGAGAGAGAGAGAGAGAGAGAGAGAGAGAAAGAGAGAGAGAGAGAGAGAGAGATCATATTCATTTTGTAAAATATTAACGTACAACAAGCTGCTATGGATGATAATTAGAGAACTACAATGCATCAATGACATCAACTGTTTTTATTTTTTTATTTTTTTAAACACATTTTCACGATGTGGTTACTGAGATGGACGAGGAACGAACAGTACTGCAATGAGTTATCAATGAATTCCTAGCATCAACAATCATAATACTTATTTATTATGATGTGTGTAGTGTGCGTGTGTGTGTGTGTGTGCGCGCACGCGCGCGCGCTCGCGCGTGTGTGTGTGTGTGTGTGGTGAAAGAGAAGGAGAGAGAGAGAGAGAGAGAGAGAGATGCCATCATAATACCCCCCCCCCCCCCCCCATTTTTTTTCTTTTAAACATTCATACACTACTCAAGACTAGAATTATTGAATAAGTGACAATATATCGAGAAGCAACTGTAAAACGAAGAGAGAGGGGAGAGAGAGAGAAGAGGGGGAGAGAGAGAGAGAGAGGAGAGAGAGAGAGAGAGAGAAAGAGAGAGAGAGAGAGTATATTTTCATTTTTTTAATCCAAAATATCATATGCTAAACATTACTATGGAATTTGAACAAAGAGCAACAATACATCAATATAATCAACAGATATCAGACACACATTTATCGCCGTGTAGTTTATAGTGTTTCAAGAAATCAAAAATTTTTTTTTTTTTTTTTTTAGTTCATTTTTTTTTTTTTTTTTTTTTTTTGAGAAGAGCTCTTTTATTTCATTTCAAACAGTTACAAAGAACACATAAAACGAAAACAACAACAAAAAAAAATCCCCTCCCCGACCCCCCCCCCCCCCCCCCAAAAAAAAAAAAAAAAAAAAAAATCTCCATGTCATTTGAATTATAACTCTAATGCCAAAATTCAAATAATTATACAGTAACGACTATCTTGCTACCGTAGAGTTTTTTCCCTAATCTAGAATTTTTATCTTTTAAAATGGGCACCCATAACGAATAATGTACACAAAACATAATGCAGGGTTATAAAACGTATTACTTAAATCATCGACTCCATCGGAAGTACGGCATTCGAAGAAATTAAATTGTACAGACAACTTTAATTTACGATTATTTTTTTCTCGAGGTTCCAAGGTCACGGATGACTTTAAATAGTAAACAAAAAAAGTGTACAGCGCTTATTTTGGAACATACATATTCATACATTTTACACATTACATACATACACATGTATTTTAATATATAATATATATATATAGTACATAATATGACCGTAATCCCCCTAGTATTTAATATATGGTGACCATTTTTCTTGGTAGGTAGCAATGATTCATCTCCATCAAGGACA
>JAMYXO010000285.1:10000-12500 GCA_033310375.1 Conus canariensis | reverse complement strand
TTAACATTAACGCGTTAATGAATTTAAAGCAAAAAAAAAATTGGAAGAACAAACGAGAATAAAGAAATTGATTACAAAGAAGAAAAAAAAATTCAGCACACACAGACAGAATAAACGATCCTTCTGTTCTTAGAGAGAGAGAGAGAGAGAGGAGAGAGAGAGAGAGAAGGAGAGAGAGAGAGAGAGAGAGAGAGAGTCATATTCATTTTGTAAAATATTAACGTACAACAAGCTGCTATGGATGATAATTAGAGAACTACAATGCATCAATGACATCAACTGTTTTTATTTTTTTATTTTTTTTAAAACCATTTTCACGATGTGGTTACTGAGATGGACGAGGACGAACAGTACTACAATGAGTTATCAATGAATTCCTAGCATCAACAATCATAATACTTATTTATTATGATGTGTGTATGTGTGGCGTGTGTGTGTGTGCGCGCGCGCGCGCGCGCGCGCGCGCGCGCGTGTGTGTGTGTGTGTTGTGTGTGTGTGTGTGTGTGTGTGAAAGAGAAGGAGGAGAGAGAGAAGAGAGAGAGAGAGAGAGAGAGATGCCATCATAATACCCCCCGCCCCCCATTTTTTTTCTTGAACTATTCATACACTACTCAAGACTAGAATTATTGATTAAGTGACAATATATCGAGAAGCAACTGTAAATACGAAGAGAGAGAGAGAGAGAGAGAGAGAGAGAGAGAGAGAGAGAGAGAGAGAGAGTATATTTTCATTTTTTTAATCCAAAATATCATATGCTAAACATTACTATGGAATTTGAACAAAGAGCAACAATACATCAATATAATCAACAGATATCAGGACACACATTTATCACCGTGTAGTTATAGTGTTTCAAGAAATCAAAATTTTTTTTTTTTTTTTTTTTTTTTTGCAGTTAATTTTTTTTTTTTTTTTTTGAGAAGAGCTCTTTTATTTCATTTCAAACAGTTCCAAAAATTACATAAAACGAAAACAACAACAACAAAAAATCCCTTCCACGACCCCCCCCCCCCCCCCAAAAAAAAAAAAAAAAAATCTCAATGTCATTTGAATTATAACTCTAATGCCAACTATTCAAATAATTATACAGTAACGACTATCTTACTACCGTAGAGTTTTTTCCCTAATCTAGAATTTTTATCTTTTAAATGGGCACACATAACGAATAATGTACATAAATATAATGCAGGGTTATAAAACGTATTACTTAAATCATCGACTCCATCGAAGTACGGCATTCGAAGAAATTAAATTGTACAGACACACTTTAATTTACGATTATTTTCTCGAGGTTCCAAGGTCACGGATGACTTTAAATAGCCAAGGACATCCACGCTGTTGGTTCGGATGAGGAATTTGCACAGGCCCTCGATGCCAGGCGCCTGAAACTCAACCTGCCACGAGCAAACGAAACTGAAGATTGGGAGAAACTGGATGCAAAAATCGTCCAAAGACTCGATGCACTGATAGGGAAAAGCACCCTGGAACACAAACTAGCCACATATGGGGACATTGTGTATGCCACATGTAGAGACGCCTATGGAGCAAAACTACCCAAAGAGAAAACACCTCCAAAGAAATCCAGACGCCAAGAAAAGATGGACAAGATCAGGGTCCAAAAGAAAAACCTCAAGATGCAAATGAAGACCGCACTGCCAGCTGAAAAACAAGGCTTGGAAAAACTGTGGAAAGACCTGAAAGAAAAACACAGTGCCCTCAGCAAAGCGGAATCTGCGAGGAAGAGGAAGAGCAAAAAGAAGAAGACACAAGAGCGCTTCTTCAGAGACCCCTTCCAGTTTGCCAGAACACTGTTTGAGCAGCCAAAATCTGGGACCCTAAGTGTGGACAAAGGAGTTCTTGAGCAGCATCTGAGGAAAACATACTCTGACCCACAGAGCAAAGCACCACTCGACATTCAAGGTCTGGTGTGGCCAACCAACCCTGAGGAACAGTTCAATGGCAAGCCTCCAACGTTGGCGGAAATCAAGAAGGTGGTCGACAAAGCCAGAGCCAAATCATCACCAGGGCCAAACGGAATACCTTACCAGCTTTACAAGAAATGTCCCAAGGTGCTGGAGTGGCTCCACAGGCTGCTGCGATCGGCTTGGAGAAACCAGAAGATCAGCGGCCAGTGGATGACGGCAGATGGTGTGTACATCCCCAAAGAGCAAAACTCAAGTGACATTAGCCAGTTCAGGCCAATATCACTACTGAACGTCGAAGGGAAAATCTTCTTCTCTGTCATGGCAGCAAGGCTGACCAAGTACCTGATGGAAAAAAAGTACTTGGATGTGTCAGTCCAGAAAGGTGGCATCCCAGGCGTGGCGGGCTGTGTAGAACACGCCACAATGATCTGGGACGCAATCCAAAAAGCAAAAACAGAAAAGAGAGACCTGGACGTAGTGTGGCTTGATCTGGCAAACGCATATGGATCTGTGCCCCATGAGATGATACAGTTGGCTCTTGAGATGTACCATGTGCCAAAGAACATCCGCGACAT
>JAMYXO010000285.1:0-5000 GCA_033310375.1 Conus canariensis | reverse complement strand
TCCGTCTGTCTGTCTGGCTGTCTCTCTTTGCCAATCTGTTATGTCCTTATCTGTCTCTGTCTTTGTCTGTCTGTGTCTGTCTGTTTCTCTGTCTGTCTGTGTTTTTGCTGTGTGTCCGTCTCTCTGCCTCTCTGTCTGTCTGTCTATGTCTTTTTGTCTGTCTGTCTTTGTCTCTGTCTGTCTCTCCCTCCACACACACACACACACACACACACACACACACACACACACACACACACACCACACACACACACACACACACACTATCTATTCTATCTATCTATCTATCTATCTATCTATCTATCTATCTATCTATCTATCGGTAATATATCCCTGTGTGTCTGTCTGTCTTTTGTGTGTGTGTGTGTGTGTGTGTGTGTGTGTGTGTGTGTGTGTGTGTGTGTGTGTGTGTGTGTGTGACGCGCGAGTCGTGCGTGAGAGAGAGCCCGCGCTTGTACATTTTGGGGTTTTAAGCTGATTTCCATGATTAGCGAAAGACAAAAAGTCTTATATTTGTCTCTGCTTCTTACTTCTTAGAGATAGATATATGACGTTATCACTTTTTTTTTTTTACTCTTTTGACGTAAAGACCAACTGTCGGTTCGCAGAATACATTCCATCCACAACGATATCAACCACAACAATCTCTTCCTCAACGTCACCAGAACCATCCACATCAACGTCACCATCAACGACCACATCCACGTCGACGCCTTCTTCCACAATCTTGTCAACGACGTCGACGACAACGCCATCAACATCAACATCAACGACTCCCGCCACGACAGAATCGTCATCAACGAGCACATCAGCAACGACGGAAACTACAACGCTCACAACCACAGAGACGACGACGACAGAGTCGACAACGACGTCGAGTACCACGGAGTCTACTCCCACCAGCACCACGACAACGACCACGACGGAGCTACCTACTACAACAACTACATCATTGCCCTTGCCAGGTGTGTGTGTGTGTGTGTGTGTGTGTGTGTGTGTGTGTGTGTGTGTGTGTGTGTGTGTGGTGGCGTGCGTGAGAGAGAGAGAGAGAGAGAGAGAGAGATTGACAGAGTGTGTGTTTGGGGGGGGGGGGGGGCGCAGAGAGAGAGAGAGAGAGAGAGAGAGAGTGAGTGAGTGAGTGTGTGAGAGAGAGAGAGCGAGAGAGAAAAAGTGTGTGTGTGTGTGTGGTGTGTGTGTGTGTGTGTGTGTGTGTGTGTGTGTGTGTGTGTGTAAGGGCGTCGTATACTCATTTTTTCCGTTTCTTTCGTTGGTTTCTTTTTTTTTCCTTTTTCTTTTAGTATTTCTTCTTTGTTTATTTTTTTCTTTTTTTTTCTTCTTATGTCTTTAAAGCACTATACCTTGCATACCAGTACCTGTGAATGCAAATGTTGTGACATTTTGTGTTTTTCAGCGGTCATCACATACAGTGGACACTTCCTGCTCCATTCGCCATGGCAAAGAACCAGGGAACAGTTACAGGACAATTTGTCCCAAGATGTGAGTTGTTCGCTTTCTTTTTCGGTTATTAGATAGAAATAGATAGATATAGATAGATAGATAGATAGATAGATAGATAGATAGATAGGTAGAAGACAGACAGACAGATAGATAGATAGATATGCAGACAGGTAGTTGATAGGTAGAGAGACAGACAGACAGACAGAGAGACTGATTGATAGGTAGAGAGAGAGAGAGACAGACAGATAGATAGATTGAGAGAGAGAGAGAGAGAGAGAGAGAGAGAGAGAGGAGAGAGAGAGAGAGAGAGAAGAGAGAGAGAGAGAGAGAGAGAGAGAGAGAGAGAGATGAAAATGGTTTATATATACATCTAGGCCATAGCCCCAATGTGAAGGGGAGTGTGACATATTCAAACAATTCAAAACAAAACAAAAATACACTAAATGGATCCATAAGGAATCGATAAAAAAAATTGAACCGTGCTAAGAACATAATACGTCTCTAATCTTAAAGGCGTGATAAGAAAAAAAAGGAATTTTTTTACAATAGTTTCACTGGTTGAAGCCAACAGCATACACAAGCGGAAAATGCAGGGCTGTTTATAATCTTTTTCAGGAATAGATTTTAAGAGAGAGAGAGAGAGAGAGAGAGAGAGAGAGAGAGAGAGAGAGAGAGAGAGAGACACTGACACTGACACTGACACTGACACAAGTTTATTGAATAGGCCATAGCCCCTTTCAATGGGGGGAGATAACATGGACTACTGGATTCATTGCACACGCGCACGCACGCACACACACTCACACACATACACGTAAGCGCGCGCGCGCCCGCAACGGCATTTACACACACACACACACACACACACACACACACACACACACACACACACACACACACACAGCACACACACACACAACACATGCGTTCACATGAGATTAATGTACACAACTTGAGAAATCATCGCGATTCATCATCGTTTGAACATCCTACACCGTCGTCGCAATAGCTATCTGTTTTCATTGGTGTTAACAGTTTGAAGTCGGAGCTTCAATGGAAGAATAGAAACTTAGAAAAATCAAGAATGTTTTCCTCTGATAATTTTAAACATGCTAAACTGTTACTCCCAACACAATCGCCATAGACAATATTTTGCATATACTTTTGCATACACAAGCGGAAAATGCAGGGCTGTTTATAATCTTTTTCAGGAATAGATTTTAAGAGAGAGAGAGAGAGAGAGAGAGAGAGAGAGAGAGAGAGAGAGAGAGAGAACTCAAGAAGTTAAATGTAAGGTCGGGAAAAATTATTAAATCAAGAATGAATTTGAAAGGGAATGAACTGAATCTGTCAAGAGAGTGTAAGAAATGAATACCAGCATCACTTTGCCAACAGTTCACATTCTGTTGCGTATGAGGAACCAAAAACTGCTTCAGGGATTGCTAGCATCAATATTACTTAATTTCAATGCATGAAATATATTTTTCTACCAAATGTCTGAGCTGCAAAAGGTTCTGACTTTGCAGCATACGTACAAAATATTCTTCGTTTGTAATATTCTGATTTTTCCCCTGAAAAAAAGAAGATATATGTGTTGTGTATTCAAACATAAAGCGGAATTCGTCTTCTATTGTAAAATGGAAATGTTTCTGATTTTTCAGTTGATCTTGTATTCTTTTAAATGACATATGCCTTGTCGAAACTTTACAAAGGCATATCGAAACGTGCTTACTGCGCTCACAGGAATATATTTTTTTTTCGGTTACAGCAAAAATTCAAATGATCTGTACGTACCAAGATGAACTTATCAAATACTTCTGCGCTTCAGTTTCATCTACAGTAATAATTTGTCTTCATGTTTGAGGCCACCATTTATCCATACTTCTGAGAAGCCAAAGAGATCAAAACAATTATTGAGTGTGAACAGGTTCAAAGATGTGTGTGTGTGTGATGAGAGAGAGAGAGAGAGAGAGAGAGAGAGAGAAGAGAGAGAGAGAGAGAGAGAGAGAGCGAGAGAGGAGAGAGAGAGAGAGAGAGAGAGAGAAAAGACTGATTTTGTGTTCCATCTGCCACCCACTTCCCATCCTTTTCCCCCATATATCTATATGTATATTGTTTACACACACACACACACACACACACACACACACACACACACACACACACACACACACACACACACACGAGACACAGACAACACAGACGGACCGAAAGAGATAAACACACACACACACACACACACACACACACACACACACACACCACACACACACACACACACACACAAGCACGCGCACACACACACACACACACAACCACACACACACACACCACACACACACACCACACACACACACAACACACACACTCATGTTTCTATCTATCTATCTATCTATCTATCTATCTATCTATCTATCTATCTTCTATCTATCTATCTGTTGTGTGTGTGTGTGTGTGTGTGTGTGTGTGTGTGTGTGTGTGTGTGTGTTTCTCTGTGTGTCTGTCTGTGTGTCTGTCTGTCTCAGACTTCTCCTGTCTCTTTCTCCTTTACTCCAAGATGACTTTTTTTTGTAATGTCATGTTTTTTTTTGTTTGTTTGTTTGTTTTTTGATGATGATAATAATCTTTATTTCCAAGGTAACAGATAAGCAAACACATGCTTTTTTTCATCCAGCCCTTGCCCCGTTAAGGGACTAACGAAGCATGACTAGCTACTAAAACTTGCACAGCTTTTAACAAACACATATATCTTCACAAATACATTAAAAAGTTGATGAATTGTTCCTTCATTAACATTAACGCGTTAATGAATTTAAAGCAAAAAAAAATTGGAACAACAAACGAGAATAAAGAAATTGATTACAAAGAAGAAAAAAAAATTCAGCACACACAGACAGAATAAACGATCCTTCTGTTCTTATCGAGAGAGAGAGAGAGAGAGAGAGAGAGAGAGAGAGAGGAGAGAGAGAGAATCATGAAAATATTAAGTACGAACAAGCGAGGAGATAATGAGAATCAATATATCTCAATTTTTAAAATATTTAACGACAATCAAAGATTGCTATGGATGGGACAGACAAGAGAACTACAATGCATTCAATGAATCACAACATATAATATTTTTATTATGATTTTAATTTTCGATGTGGTTCTGAGATGGACGCGGCGCAGTACTACATGAGTTATCATGATCGTAGTAAATCAATTATTATGATGTGTGATGTGTGCGTGTGTGTGTGGGGGTGGTGGTGTGTGTAGAGGGGGGAAGAGAGAGAGAGAGAGAGAGAGGAGAGAGAGGGGAGAGAGAGAGAGATGCCATCATAATACCCCCCCCCCCCCATTTTTTTCTTGAACTATTCATACACTACTCAAGACTAGAATTATTGATTAAGTGACAATATATCGAGAAGCAACTGTAAATACGAAGAGAGAGAGAGAGAGAGAGAGAGAGAGAGGAGAGAGAGAGAGAGAGAGAGAGAGAGAGAGTATATTTTCATTTTTTTAATCCAAAATATCATATGCTAAACATTACTATGGAATTT